>JAMKQA010003184.1:0-74114 GCA_024699735.1 Posidonia australis
GCAGTCTACTCTGGTGCATCTGTTCGAGCCACATTTGTCGCACACAGGTCTGGGTAGTTAGCTTTATTTATTTAATATTGCTACTTAGTTGTTTTTCAATTTTTTTGGGTAGTTCTTGTACTGTTGTGTAGCACTGGGGTGTTACAATATCCTAAAAGGATACCTTTATCAGATTTTGAGTCAAATTTATCTAAATTGTCTTTTGTATTGAGAATAAAGCATTTGCAACCAAAAACTCTAAACTATGAAATTTTTGGAACCTTTTCAAACCATAATTCAAAAGGAGTTTTGTTTAAAATAGATCTAAGAGAAATACGATTTAAAATATAACAGGCGGTATTTACAGCTTCGGCCCAAAAATGCTTTAGTAAATTATTTTCACAAAGCATGGTCCTTGTCATTTCTTGTAAGGTTCTATTTTTCCTTTCCACTACTCCATTTTGTGGAGGAGCTCTAGGAAAAGAAAAGTCATGTATAAAGCCATTTTCGTCACAAAACATTTCAAAGTCATCATTTTCAAATTTTCCACCATAATCACTTCTTATTTTAATTATTTTAAATCCCTTTTCATTTTGTATTTTCATACATAATTTTCGAAATTCATAGAAAGCGTCATTTTTATTAGCCAAAAACAAAATCCATGTAAATCTCGAAAAATCATCAGCTAATACAAAAGCATATATTTTTCCTCCAAAACTTAAAGTTCGACTCGGACCGAATAAATCCATGTGGATGAATTCAAGTGGTTTGGTAGTAGAAATACAATCTTTTGCTTTAAATGAGGATTTAGATTGTTTTCCAAATTGACATGCATCACATAGTTTATATTTATGAAACTCTAACTTGGGTAAACCAACAATATTTTCATTTTTGGAAATCTTGTATAATTGACTCATGCTAGCATGACCAAGTCGTCTATGCCAAAGCCATTTATCATCAATTGTAGAAGCAAGGCGTAACCTAAATTCATAAGAAACACATATTTTATATACATTATTTTTCCTATTTCCAACAAATAACAATTTACTTGTAGTAGACTCGATTATAAGACACTCTTTTTTATCAAAGATAACTTTATATCCTTTATCACATAATTGACTAATGCTTAGGAGGTTATGTTTTAGTCCATCAACAAGTAATACATTTTCAATAGATGGTTTATCAGAATTACCAACATGGCCAATTCCGATAATTTTTCCTTTTGCATTGTCTTCTAAGGTCATCGTACCATCTTCCTTAGTAGTATAGGAGCTTTATAGATCACGTTCTCCAGTCATGTGCCGCGAGCATCCACTATCAAAGATCTATTTTGATTTCATCCTGCATTACAAGAAGGGAGAGATGATTTTGGTACCCATATCATTTTGGGTCCAGATTTGTTAGATTTTTGAACCCAAATATTTCCTTTTTGAGTCATTCTTTTCTTCACAACAAACACATACTTTTCATTTGATAAAGCTCTAACAAATCCATTCTCATATGAAGTTTCTTGAAATCTTGAGAAACCAATCTCATGTTTATGCAAGAATGGTCTCTGACAAGAAAGTATTTTGTCTAAGGTTTCCTTTCCTTTATTGAATTTTGTGATGGTTGCAAGTAAGTCATCGCTTTTGTCTTTTAATGATGTGATATCATTTTCTAAATTCTTAATTTTATATTTCATACGACCAATTTTCATATTTAATTCAATATTTTTGTTGTCTAGTTTATGATTTTCATCAATAAGTATTTTTCCTTCATTTATTAATGATTCATTTTGATTTTTGAGGGATGTGATGGTTAAATTTGATTCTTTGTAATTTGATTTCAAGGATTTGTATTTTTGATACAGTTCATTAAATCCTTCAATTAATTCATCAATAGAATAATCTTCATTAGCTTGAGATGAATCACAAACATCCTCTAGGGCCATGAAGCACATATTTGTTCTTTCCCCATCTGAAGATGAATCACTTTCATCCCAGGTTGCTTGAAGAGCCTTCTTTTTATTCTTGTTATCCGTTTTAAATGTTCTAGATTTTAGTAAGGGACAATCCTTTTTAATATGTCTAGGTTTATTACACTTGAAGCTTAGAGGGGCTTCAATAGTATTCTTTTTCTTTTGAAATTTTCCGCTTTTTATAAATTTTTTAAACTTTCTGGTTAGCATATCCATTTCTTCATCTTCTTCATTATCTTAATCTTCTGAGTCAGTGGTGGTTTTTAGGGCAATGGATTTTTTGTTAAATGATTTCTCATTTTCTTTTTCTTTCATTTGCACTTCATAAGATGTGAGGTTTCCAATAAGATTCTCAAGTGAGTAGTTAGAAAGATCATTAACCTCTTCAACAGCCGTGGTTTTCTTTTCCCAATCGGGAGTAAGAGACCTAAGAACTTTCCTAACAAGGTCACTCTGAGAATATTCTTTTCCTAGAGATTGTAAGGTGTTGGTGATCTCATTAAATTTAGTAAGCATTTCACCTATAGTTTCATTTTGATTCATTTTGAATAATTCATATTTGTGGACTAGCATGTTAATTTTGGTTTCTTTTACTTGATTAATTCCTTCATGAGTGACTTGTAAAACATGCCAAGCTTCATGTGAGGTTTTACAATTGGAAATTCTATTAAATTGTTCTTGATTTACAGCACAAAATAAGATATTTAGACCTTTTGCATCTAATTGAGCTAAGATTTTTTCTTCATTGCTCCATTCTCTAAAAGATTTTGAGCTTAAGGTGAATCCATTTATAACAACATCCCATAACTCAAAATTTATAGATTTCAAGTAAATTATCATTCTATACTTCCAATAGTTGTAATTTATTCCATCAAACAAGGGGGTCTATTTATGCTTTGACCTTCTACAATATTGTGATATGAGGGAGAAGCCATCTAGTAGACAATTACTCTATATCTAGATAACCATGCTCTGATACCAATTGTTGGATACTAAGGCTTCTCTAGAGGAGGGTGAATAGAGAATCTCTGATTTTTGTTAAATTTTAACTTTGATATGCAAATTTAAGAAAATAAAACTCAATCACATAAACATTCAACCACAAGTACTCAGAGAATTTATAATGGTTCAGTCAACCCCGGCTTAGTCCACTTCTCAAGTTCCCCACTTGAGACTTAACGCTTTTATTCAATAACTAGAATTTTACAAGCAACTAATTTACCTTGCTTGTTGCCTCGAATAACAATTTCCTTCTCCTTCCTGGAGCATAACTCAAAGCACTTTGATGATGAGAGTGATCCTTGCACAACTTGTGATCTCCCACTTACTCGTCAAACTTGTCGGAATGGGAGTAGAAGCTCAATGTGACTTGGAGCGAAGTATGAATGGAATTTTGACTCACTCACTTGAAGCACTAGAAGTATGATAGCTCAATAAAAATCCATGGTTTGTGAAGTGTATATGGACCTTAATTTATAGTGTTAAGCTTGCCTCTAAGTGTGACTAACGACTAGTAAATCTTTTGCTTACTGACATAAGATTCGGTATTCCGAAAATCAATCGGTCGACCAAACTATGTAACGGTCAGGTTAATTCGGTATTCCGAAATTTTTCGGTGTGCCGATTTTGCTTTCAGCTTCCTTTGTTCCTTGAATTTCGGTGTGCCGTCTGATGCGCTGTTTTCACCTGATTCGGTATTCCGAAAATATTCGGTATGCCATTTCTGCTTTCAGCTTTCTTTGTTCTTTGAATTTCGGTGTGTCGTCTGATGTGTCGTTTTCTCCTGATTCGGTATTCCGAAAATATTCGGTGTGCCGATTTACATGTGACTTTAAACTTACATATCCTTTCTTTCTTTATACATCAGTACATTGTTTTTATATCTCATGAATACAAATATGTGATTTTACATCTCATAACAAAATTTAGTATTTGCTTTCTTCATATTGCCTTTTATAACCTCTTGTGCTTAAACACCAACAAAATTGTTATCATCAAAATAAATGTAAGATTTTTCAACATTACTATTGCATTTATCAATTATTTCCACCCTTTTTATGTTACATTACTATCATAATTACTACAAATATTGTTGACCTTACATTGTTATTGAAAATTTAACAAATACAAATTTCGTGATACTATTTTTCTTTATACATTTTTGTTTTACTAAAAGTTTTAGTTTTAGAATTAATATTTTTGCAATAAGTGAAATGTGTGTTATTTCTTCCATGCAGTGATATACCAAACCTTTTCTGAGAAGAGGAGGTGATATAGGGGGACGACGACGACTTCCACTAAAGGCGATGAGGTAATTGCAAGGGGATTACGACGGTAGGGATGTCGTGAGGAGGTGGGTAAATGGTGCATCTGAAGTAAAAATAGGATGAAGTTGCGGATTTTGAATTTCAAAATCAAATACTAGATTGTTTCTTGGAAAGTGATTTTTGGTTTTGATAATGGAATGAGCATCATGATGTTATTGATGAACGGTTAGAATTGAGCCTTACCTATGAGTAAAATGAGATAACATGTAAAGTATATATATATAGACAATAGTCATAATTTATTGATTTGCAATAGTCATGTAAAATGAGATAACGAAGAGAAATAAATATGCAATAACCAGGCAACTACAAAAAAAAAAATTGAGAAAATAAAGATTAACACTAAGATCATAATTAATATAACCCTTGAATGGATCGAGCCATAGGAATTGATTCAACCTAAAAAAACAACAATCTATGGGATCACAATGGTTAATGGGCTTGGCCTAATCTCACAAGTCTCAATCTAGCCAGCACTCTACACTCTTTCCATGATGACCAAATTCAATCTTAATTTGTTGATTGATTAATCTATATTCAAAAAATCCACATGAAGTTGAGGAACTTCAACAACCTTTAATCCAAATAATAATAGGACTATCTCTTGTAATTTGTGGGGATTATGAATTAAAAGTACATGTTTTCTCCAAAATCCTTACTCAAGCTACCTTTCCTCATATATGCTTGTAATGCTCACAAGCTACACGTACAACACCTTGTGTATTCTTTGTCGATTCTCTCGCACTGCAGTCTACCATTCATAATTTTTTTTTTTGTTAACGATTGAGATAGTATGAGGTGAATGTCTCAGGATTCGAACCTGAGACCTGTGACGAGTTTAAAATTCTCCCAACCACTGTGACAATGAGTCACCATTCATAATTTCCCACACTTAACAAATATGATGTTTCTGTTTAGTCACCTCTGCAAATTACGAACCACAACCATGGCCTCAAACTTGTTATGATGCTGATGTTGACTCATTCAGATTCTTGTAAAAGATCCAAATGTTTCTCTTTTCAAAGTTCCAACAAAACACCAAACCCTCTATGCACCATCAATCAAGGCATCTCAGACTAAACCCAAAATTGACGTGGTCAGTTTATGTAAAGCAAAGAAACAACCATCTCAAGCCCATTGATCAACCAGAACCCTGTCGATGCCCCCATCACCCAGAAGTCCAATTGGCAATGCCTAAAATATTTTGTCTCCTCTCTTCCAACACCTACTTGTTGGAACACAACTAAACTATTCTAGATTTACATAAATTGTAACAAATGCATAGGTCAAAGCAAGTATAATAAATGGATTCCAATAAACCGTGTCCCTCACACAACTTCCATCAAACAACTTCTATGCATATGCAAAACACCCAAAGCTATATTAACTACTACATCCTTTGGATCCTCCTTTCCTCCAATTGCTAGATCACCACCAGTACCCATCTACCTACCCAAACCATAGAGAAGAGGAGATGAAAAGGAGACCAAACCAATTCACATCAGGAAATAAATTCTAACACCACTCTTTGAAAAAAGTGAAGAACCAAATCCAACTCCACACCTCCAGTCCTCGTCAAGATCTACCAGCATCACCCTAAAAACTATTGAAAGTCAACAAAAAAGAAAAGAAAAAAGAAGAAGCCATAGTTGTGAGCACACACACATAAGTCATTGTCGTCGAGATGGATTGGCAACATATAACTTGCGACGATGCATAGCTCCCTCCTAATTGCACCCTGTTGGACGACATTGCCTCCAACAACAACAACAACAACAACAACGGAGTAGCAGTGAAGTGCTTGTTCTCCATGGAAGTCAGGAGCTACTACATCTCCACCTTTCTCCCACCACAGCCACTCCATTGTCGACGCCGTTCATCTCCTATACCATCTCATATCCAAGAAGAAACCACCACCACACTGAGATTTGATTGAGAGACTGGTGGAATAGGAAAGGGAATTAAAGGATTCAGAAAGGGGTCGGAGGAGTTTATGGAGTGGTGATGAGACAAAGGGTACAGGTGCATGGAGAAGTATGATGGAATAGGAAAACGTAAGGGTGTCAGAGTGGTTGGCGGCTTTGTCGTTTTGTGAGATGGACACGGGATTTATAAGAATAAGGATGAGATTTAATGAAATTATCTAACATCCAATAAGAGTTCAAAATTTTGAATACACATCTTTAATTTAACAAATTTACACGCTTGTCATCTCTCTCAGTCGTCTGACTCCACATAAATTTGTAAAAAATCAATACTACTCGGCTATGCCGTCCTCGCAGCCTTAATTCTGTATAGAGTGTATCAACGTCGTAATCAACTTTGTAGTAGTAGCAAGAGGAGATGCATATATTAATATAAATTATATGGGACGTGGCAGAAGACATGCCACCAGCGGGTGTGCTGTATGCAGGAAGCTGGTATCCTGCACGGAATCCTCCAAGCTTATCGCTTTACAATAATGCACTCTTCTTCCTTCCGTAATCCTGCATGACGACGCATACATTCATTAAGACGTATCCAACAAATTTCAAATACGATCGATGTCTTTGACTCGGAAGATACAACAGACGTAGAGGGATAGTGGATACCAATACATACCAACGGCGAACGATTTGCCACAAGGACTGAACAGAAGGGAAGATCTGCCACATCAGCTTGCACGTTATCTGCAACTCCCACGTGGCGGAGTGCCATTGCCTGATTGAATGCCGACGTGGACCCCCAACAGCCCTAAAAGCGAGAGGTTCGTCGGCCCCACAAGAAAAGTTGCTCTTACGTCGAGGTCAGGTGTATATATAATATAAATATAATATAATATAATATATTATATTATATTATATTATATTATAGATGGACGTGTGTATATGTACATATATTTTTTTTTCATTTGTTTGGTCACTAGAATCTGGAGGAATTGATTGAAAATGAAAAATGAGGAAAAAATACTAAAATATCTGCAAAAACTGTAAAAAAGATAGCAGAAAAATCTAAAAAAGAAATAACTAAAAATTGAAAATAAACAAATAATTTCGATTTTGGATCTCAAAAATTCCGATGGGATCCAGACCACTTGATCGATGATATTCATCTTGACTCTGAACTCGATTTTGGACCACAATGTAAACTTGTTAACGTACCTAGAGAACACTGATAAGTTTGTAGATTGTAATCGTTTCTTCTATGCTTTTTTCATGACGAAGTATGGACGTGTTCCATAGCCACGAACTTAAAATAATAATAATAATAACTTGCATGAGAACATATATAGTGCAAAAAAAAAAAAAAAAAAAAACTATAAATAGAGTATTGAGGCCACAAGTCTCCCAAATATCCAACTCTCCTCCCCGACATCTTGTGGTGGATTTTCCTCCCCCTCCCCTCCTCATCTCTTCCTACCACCACCAGCAAACAGCAACAATGGAGCTCGGATCCAGCTCCACCGCCGCCACACGCCACCTCTCCCTCATCCCCGCCTCAACCTCATCCTCATCCTCATCCTCATCCTCCAGCTCTACGTCTACCAGCTGTTCCTTGAAGCTCAGGTTGTGTTCCGGAGTTCCCGTGACAACCAGGGCTTTAGGAATCAGGGCTTCCTTGGATGGAAATGGAGAGAAGATCCAAGGTGGTGCTGCCCGGGATAGGCGCCCGGCCTTTGGAGGGATGGAGGTCGCTGCCACGACGTCCGGGGCCTCTGCTACGTCCTCCACTACGGTGATTGACCGGAGCTTTGGCGGTGGCGACGCGGAGTTCCCGCTTTGGGAGAAGATTGGAGCTGTTGTTAGGCTCAGCTATGGGATTGGTATGTTTCAGATTCAATCCTTCCTTTTCCTCCTCCTCCTCCTTCTATCTCATGATCCGTTTGACAGAGCTTCTGAAGTCAAGTGTTGACGCTGTCGTACCACAGTTTCTGGAAATGAAAAGAAATTACTACTCCAAAAGCTATATATTTCTGAGGAATTAGTAGTGTTTCATAGAATTGTTGGACCATTGTAGTTTCTAGGAAGAAGTTATATATTCAAAAGTTATCCAAAAACTCTACCAAATAGACCCTCAGTTAAAGACCTCAACTTTTCATGGTTTTGTAGTAAAAATTGCTTCTTGTTTGTCTCTGTGTTTGGTTTGGATTCAATGTTGTTCTGATTTTTGTTTCTGCGCAAGAAGAAGATCCGCCACATCTTATATAAATTCAATGTTTTTTCGGCCCACAGGTATATATGCTGCCATGGCTCTAGCAGGGAAGTTCGTTTGTTCTTTGACTGGAGTTGATTGTGCAGGAGGGTTTGACATGTCACTAAAAGCAATTGTTGATGGCCTTGGCTATGCAGCTCCTCCCATCATGGCACTCTTGTTCATACTAGATGTATGTGGTATCATGCAACACTCTTTTGGTCAATTCCTGAACAACAGGGCTTATCTGATTTTTGGTGGTTTTTGCGTGTTATACTGTAGGACTATGGTTGTAGAATTGTGGATTGATTCAAATGAATCTACATGTATTTGTGCAGGATGAAATTGTGAAGTACTCACCTCATGCCCGTGCCATTAGAGATGTCGAGGATGAGGAGCTTAGGAGCTTCTTCTATGGAATGTCACCTTGGCAGGTGAGCTTTATGGGTTAATCTAAGTCCTCGTCTATTGATTCTGTTGTTGATTACAGTAGCTTGATCTGGATGGCACTGGATTTCGCAGTTCATACTCATTGTTACAGCAAGTTCAATAGGAGAGGAGCTTTTTTATCGAGTGGCAGTGCAGGTTAGACCACCAGCAATGGCCTCTAGTTGTAGTGTTCCTTTTGTTTCAAAAAATTTCAAAGATGTACTGTGACTGTCTTTAAATTCACTTGGACAACTATTTATGGCAGATTAAACCTTCCTTTACAATTTCAGGAAAAATTTACTACAACACTTGTTTGTTTGTTTGTTTCATGACAAAACAGTACTTGTTATTATTGGGTACTGTTACCCATACTGTTTTTTGCTATGGAAGACTTTCCGAATTTGATTTGTTCAACACTCACAGGGAGGTTTGACAGACATATTTATCAGGGGTACTGAATTTGTCAAGGATGCCCATGGAATTGCCTCACTGGTATGCACTTCTCTTCTTTACTCCACATAATTGCCATGTCCATTGTCCTACCAAAGCTATTTTCCTTCTAAAGCTTCTTTCCTACTAAAATTAATTTAGTTTTGTAAGTTGGCAATTTTTGGTTGTCCCTATCCAAATAAATTCTGAATCATGATCCATCATGTTTATCTTAGACTGGAATGTTGCCTCTATTTGTTCCATTTGCACAAGCATTTGCAGCTGTGATCACTGCTGCTCTAACTGGATCACTCTATTATGTAGCAACTGCTCCAAAAGGTAAAATTTTACTTCATCCTACGGCAATTAGTTTTACATTTTGCAAAGGGAAAAAAAAACTTTTGCTGCTTCTTCCTCTCAACTAACAACAGAAACATCAAATTTTCTCTTCCAGACCCCACATATGTAGTTGCTCCGGTAATCCAGTCCCACACTGGCAGGGAAGACCTTAAGAAGCTTTTCGCAGGTACTCTAATGCATCTACTTGATACCATGCTCTTCTCTTGCATGTAGGTTGATAAAGCATCTAACAACGCAAATGTTTATGATGCAGCATGGAATGAAAGGAGGCAAATGAAGAAGATATACTCTCCACTTTTAGAAGGATTATTGGCTCTCTACCTTGGCTTTGAGTGGATTCAGGTGATTCTTTATAAATCTCAATTCACCTTAATAGATGCTTTGCCACAGACAGTAAATTGATTGCTTTTGGTTAATGGCTGCAGACAGATAACATTTTTGCTCCCATGATCACCCACGGCATATATTCTGCTGTCGTTCTGGGGCATGGTCTTTGGAAGATTCATGACCATCGACGTAGACTACGTCATAGAATCCAGCAGGTGAGGGTTGAGTCCAGGAATTCAAATTAAGTTCTCCAAGCAAGCTGCCGATTGGAGAAAGAAGATAGAATGAAGCATGTTCATCGAACACGAGGAAGAGTTGTGGCTTGCCAGCGGAGGTGCTATAGTCTATGATGCATAATTTTCACATGATGTAGCCACTCTACAACGAAAAGAGTATATATATATTCCGTATACGAGTAATGGATCACAAATAGGTGGTAGTATAGTCTGTAAACTACCCAATGTATATATGTTTTGGTTCCAATCAAAACGACTGTCTTTCTTTACCATGATCGAATTACAAAACCTCAATTATGGTCTTGCTTTCCTGATCCAGGGGTTAAACAACCATCATTATGCAGCATGTACTCATTGTGATCCAGGGTGGTTCGCTTACCAGTTTACACTATATTTCTGCCAACTGGTCTTCCATGGTTGTTCACCAACCAGTTAAACAGTGGAACTTAATGAATGTTACTGTCGAATATTTTTCCATTACTTTATTTCATGTGAAAAATATGAGCTGGGTTTGACAACGGGCAAAGAGGTCTATGTGCATGATTTAACGTGACTAATCCTATATCAACCAATGCAAGTGCCGTGTTCTTGATAATCGAGATCTCTATATAAATACCAGTTCTGTTTATCTGTAGGAATATTTTCGACTTCTAAAATGAGTGGAATTTGCTTTCCCTTGTTTTGCCGACAGACATTCTATTCTGATAAAAACTCTCAAGGTCATTGTTTGCAAAAAAACAAAAAACTTCTCAAGGTCTTTGCTTTGCTTTTGCTCTGCCTTCGACTTCTTCACTATAACAAGACACACGCATTAACTTTGGATCTCTAATTTATTGGCATGTGCTAGCTGCTAGTAACAAATCATATAATTAGGTATATAATTTATATTTGAAATCTTTGTGTATCAGTTTTGTTTTCTATTGATCCCATTTAGAAGACAAGCAGAAAAAAAATGACAATTGCACAGTGAGATTCATCAAATGTGTTTGAGTTACCTGTCCATGAAAATTTATATTCTTCCTCTCTTGTATATCCCAAGTGAAATTTTGAACAAACAACTGCCTGAGTTTATGGTTTGTGTAATTAATGATACATATCGATGCAAACAGAAGTTCTGAACTTTCATGTATTGCTGCTGTCAGCTGAAGACGAAGAGATTGATATGTTACATTTGTGCCAATCTGTAATCATGCTGAAAAGTGCTTGAGCTAAAATCAACTCAGAGCAAAATCTTATCATACCCTCCAGTCCTCTACTATTCCTGTACCATGAAATTTGAATTTTGAATACCATCGAGCCCATTTCCACAGTCGTCAGAGGTTGATTACACACTATTGATCAAAGAATGAAGATCACCAGAGACACTACTGGTACGCTTGTTCAGACAACACCATGTTTCTTTGTTCTCTTCTTCTTGAATTGCACTATGTTTATCTGATTGATTTATGCTAAAGGATGATCAATAGATTTTTAAATAAATACAATTAGTACTCTCATATATCACAAATAATTTAGAAAATATTAGTTTTTTTAAATTTCAGCTAAGAATTATCAGAATCCATATTAATGTGGAGGTTTCAATCAAAACAACCACAGTTTTTTTCATCACTATCAGTATACAGACCTACGTTGCAATCTTGGATTCTTGCTTGATGATTCAGGGTTCAAACCCTCATTTGCACCTGCCACTCATCATGTGATTAGATTAGAAGTTCGTTATATATTTATAACAGAAAGGTCCAAATCCACTGAAAAGAAAAGACAAACACTCTGCTGAGTAAGATGTACTTTAAAACCTTATTATTAAAAAAAAATCTCAGCTACTGAAAACATAAGAAGACAGGAAGCTGTGAGCATACATAAATCTCAATTAACATCTTCCAAATGAGCGATGATGCTAACAAAGACCTGATAGCCTTGACACATATCAGAGAGAAGGCAGTACTCGTTCTTTGCATGGTAGGTAGCCATCACACCTACAGACATGTTAGGTATTAGTTTGAATAGCACGCACGAGAAGATAACAGGAGTTCACAATGACTTTTGTCTGGAAGGATATTATGAAATAAGCCTAAAAATTAACACTCACCATATCCAGAAACTTGAACATCATAACCTTCATCCTGAGACAATTAAATGGAAACAAATGGTCATTATCATTGTTCAGAAAAATTGTAAGGTTGCATGGGCTCAATAGGATAAGAAGTTAAACCTGTAATTCCCGGATCAGTGGCAGACTTCCAGTGATCGAATAAGGCTTAACATGTCCAACCACTTCTTCAGTTGCCTTGCATAGAACATGGTAGCCATTGGAACTAAGATTGCAAGCAACCCCAGATTTCATATCCTCATCAAAAGTCATTGTTATCCTGGGATAAGCGGCAGAGTGAACCAGAAAAACTTTCAGCTACCAACTAAGCTTGGAATATATAAGATACATCTACCTAGACATGCAAACATATTCATTCCCCATTTCAAAAACTAACAAGCTAAGTTAAATATATAGAAATTTTGGAAACTCACTTCCCTCTGAGATCTTCATCTGGAAGAAAATATTTTGATACTGGTCCTCGTGTATCTAGATTCTCAATATTGGTGTTAATGTCCTCCACATATTCTTGTAATTTCTTCACCACATCCTTGGGGCTGCATCATGGAGAAAAGAATCTAGTTTCCGTGTGTTTTTGTTACCAAGGAACTTGGGAGTAGTTGAAATTCTCAAAATGAGAAAGACAAAACAAAGATTTTGTAAGACGTGTTCTGACCTGTAGAAAGGACATAACCTGTCATATGGAGAAACAAGTATTAGAAGCTATGCTATCAGATAAAAGCTTATGTTGATGGAAAGCAACTAATCACTATAGAAGTCTAACAGGAAAAGATAGAGAAAATTTAGGAAGAGGACGACTAATGAAGATGTAATCCTTCTTAATTTGGCTTGGGGAGAACTCGCCAACAATGAGCAGAAATAACATCTGGGCAACCTATCTCAGAATAACAGTACAATATTTGAGGTTAAAGTTATCTATTGTAAATATCTTGCCCTGTTAACCACTTAATTAAGTCTCTTACCTTTGAACTGCATACATTAATCTCTTCTCTCAAAAAGCCATAATATGGAACTCAAAAATATATGCAATGGAGAGCGAAAACAGTACAGGAAAAAGCAGAAAAATCAGGAAAACAAATTTTATAAGCAGTGCAAAGAAAGAACATCATAAATTAAGCTCTACCGACATCCAAGAAAAGCAGCATCTGAGGAAATCTACATGACACAGTAGAGATGTCATAAATCTGTAGGAGTTGATATGACAAGGAATTCACACCTTACATCTCCAGAAATGGTACATTCGCCGGGAATTTGGCTGATACCACCTCCTGGATCTGCCAATCCCATTCAAGAGAAGTTGTGGTTTGTCAGAAATAACTTAAGCATAGACTAGTGTTAAGGTATTCTATCGGTTTAGTTCATTGTTATTAGAAAATCAAATGCTGCATGATTTATCACAATCAAAGTTCTTAAGCCTAGGCACTTCTACAGTTAAACTTGGATGATTAGTTATTTGATGAGTTAAAGGGTGTGACTGCAGCTTGGTTAGCTTACAACTCCACTGAGTTGGCTTCATCGTCGAAGGTGTTGCATATCCATATTCCTGCTCTTTTGGATGTGCAGGGAAATCTCTAAAGAATCTCAGCTGAATTTCCTTGAGAGCCTCAGAGGCCAACTCCAAAGCATTGATTGCCTGCATATAGAACAAAGCAATTCAGGAATTCCAACTCTTAAAAGCTGCTACTGTTTCTCTTTATAACACCAAGAGAGATGCCCAATTACATATCATCAAAACTTTCTAATGAAAGGAAGTTGACTCCCTTATATGGTATAACCAATTACAAAGCCCTAATAAGTAATAAGAAAAGACGAAATAACCCCATAACTAATCAACAAGGTAAAGATGTCTAAATTAATTATCTAGATAACAATTCTTGTCACATAGATTGACCTTTTTTTGTCTTCAATAGAGCTTCCTCTCGTTCTTGCATCATTGCAGGGGAGGACAAGACATCAAAAGGTTTGATGAGAAGCATAACATTTCCTAAGCATTGGGATTTCTCTCCCGATACCAAGAAGTTAGGGAACATTGAGATGTAGCAATTATTGTGGAGTTAGTGCTTGCCAGAAAAGAGGGGGAAAAAACTATGATCATCTCCAGGAAAAAAGGTTTTGTTTTGTTAGATTTCACTTTGTATGCTTCTCTCTCTCTCTGATTATCTTGGAATGAGGAATGGAGTCTCACTTCTGTTATAGGAACTGGATTGCATTGTTCCTTTATTTTGAGAATGGAATTGTAGTTCAGTTTCTCTGTAAGGCTCCATTTGGGTATGCTTCTGCATGAGATTTTTGTTGTGGAATCTTGATTATGTGCACATAAGACGAGCTGGAATAGTTACAAGACTATGAGTGTTTAATCTAGAGAAAAGTGATATAGTTTAGATGCAGGATTATGATCTTGATTTTGGTGAAAAAAGGGAAGCAAAAGATGGATTCTCCCGTAATCAATTTAAAGTTGGATTCTCAAATAAAGTATTTTCCCATAATCAATCATGTCTTACATGCATAATCTGTCATATCAGCCATTGTTTGGCAACGATTTTGGCCAAGATTTGATTCTGGGAGAATCTGTCTTCCCTGAATCGTAGCCAAACGATACCTAAGATTGGATTGCAATCCAATTTCTTTGGGATAGTAACTTGCAGTCAATCTCCTTTCTTATCCCACAGGCCATGTCACCATGCCCTTCGGAAAATTGGCATTATGTTGTACAGAATATGTAATGTTGTGCAATGAAATCCATGGTAAGAATTTATCTCTATTTTCAGTAGAATAACATCTAGCAAACACCGAAAGCAACCAGCCATCACTGAGTTATAGGGGAGCAATGTCTTGCCAGTAACCATTTGATGGTGAAATCAATTGAGAGTTTCATATATACTCTAGGAAGTGGCATATAGATTATAAGATGATTTACCATATAGGAATATAAGAATTGGATACCTTGTGTGGAAAACCACTGTGGAAAAGCTTTCCTTTAGCATGAAGCTTCCATGCAATCATGCCCCCTGTGCCTATGCAAGGCTGCTTATCAGCTGTGTCAATCCAAAACCTGCCCATACCAAGAAAACTGTTGAACCCATGATTTGATCACAATTCGTCGAACATAATTTACTACTAGAAAATTTTATTCTCCGTGATAAACGAAGAACTTCTTTTTAGAAATAAACAGCCATTAGGAGTTGTTTTTCTTGTAGCTGAAAAAAAGATTGCAGTCTTGTAAAGCTAGAAGAACCTACTTAAAGCTTTGATAATGACATATTGGCATTACATTACCAATATTCATCTCAACGAGTCAAATCAGTAAATCACACTTGTCAACAACTAGGAAAGCCTCAAGTGTAAACCATCGAATTGCAGACATTATGAAGGAGGAGAAAAGGTCAGTTACAGTGGCCCATTTTTAAGATGGTCAAGCAAGCCATCCTTAACGAGAGCATCCACGCCGATCCCTACAATCGAGGAATTCTCCTCGTTGGCAATGAACACGGCAACCACAGTTGACTTAAGCTTGGGCTGCTTCTCCCCAAGCATCCTCATAAGCTCCGTCACCAGCGCCACATGCCCCAAGCAGTCGGTTGTCCCCCTTCCTCTGAGCTTATCCCCTTCAACACTCAACTCAAAAGGATCAAAATCCTATAACACCAAAAAAACAAACCCATCATCTAAGTCCCCTGAAAAGAAGGTCACACCAAATCGCATGAAGAAGACATCTTTTCCCAAGACCCCTGAGAAAGCTAGGATCTTGCGAAGTGGGAAGTCGTTGTTTTCGGCTCGTACCCAGTCGCCGGGGTCGGCAGGGACGACGTCCATGTGGCAGCCGACGAAAGAGAGGATCTTTCCCGGCACGGTGCCGGGGTACTCGACGATGACGTTGCACCGGCCCTCGGCGTAGGAAACATGGTTGAGGACGAGGGGTCCGCCACCGGAGGCGGTGGAGTAGGGATGGAGCGCGTGGAGGACGTGGTGGGAGACGAGGGCTTCCTTGGGGATGAGGTCTGGTGGGTTGTTCTGGACGTGCTTGGACTCTCCGATGAGCTTCCGGAGGAGGGTGACGTAGGACTCCCGGTCGAGTTCGCCCAGGTCTTGCTTCAATGCGGCCGCCATTGTCACAGTTGTGATGTGGGTGGAGTCGAAACAAGAATTGGATTCGAACAATTAGAAAAGCTTAGAATTATCAACAATTATTTAGAAGTCGACCTTAATAAATAAAAACTTTGCAAAAATTGTCGACACAGAGCATGCCAGGGCTGCTTGGGCCTGGCCGAACGCCCCATTACCTACTTCTAATGAAGCCCAAATGTTATGATTCTGTCAGTGTTATTATCGCAGTGTTGCAACTCCATGAAGTATCTGGTTACAAGAAGAAGAAGAAGAAGAAGCTGTCCATGAAACATCTTAATCAAACTAACACCTGATGACCAGAAGAGACATGCATTTTTTTATTTGAAGAGATGCAACGTCTCAAACGAACTATGAGAAGAAGAGACTTGAAATATATATGGTCTGCAAAAGTATTCCGACACATGTAGGTCCGTTCTTTGAAAGAGCATGTTTCAGAAATACCAGAATTGATATAAATGGTTTTGCTCTTAATCAAATGTTGGATAAAGATGGATGCCCAAATTAAAATCTTGCATTTGGATCGGAATACTCGTTTGTCAATTCAATCCGACGAGAAGATAGTAACACAGGTATCATTATATATATATATATGGTAGCTTCAATGATATAACTAGTAAATATTTAATATAAAAGATTATTTATTTATTTTTTTAAAAATCAGCAGATGTATATATTTTTTCGGTTCATGAGATTTGAATTTAGAAAGAAAATATGAGTTTTATTGCTTTGATATCAGGACAATTGATCATTTATTTCATAAGCCGATTGGGGAGAGAGAGAGAGAGAGAGAGAGAGAGGTAGGTAGGTAGGTAGGTAGGGCCGTAGGGGTACAGAACCATAAGCTTTGCAGGGGTCACTTTCCTTGAGACGCGGCCACTTAATTTGCATGGAAACACATGCCATCCACAAGTTTTCTAACCAAACACACTCACAGAGTCACAGTCACACACAAGAAAAAAAAAAACAAAACAAGCCCCTATTCTTTCAGTACCCCTCCATTTCATTAGCTAGCTAATGCTTTTCCTAGCGGCCTCTAAACGACAAGTTGAGCGAAAATATAATTATAATTAGATGGATGAAGGTGTTGGTTCCAACTTCCCACATGACAAAGGAGCAACAAAAGCTCTTTAACAAACTCATCAGCCCACATGTGGAGGAGAAGTCACAGGTACAGCAGATATCATAAAAGATAAAGAATCAATCAACTCTAGATAATAATGATAAAATAGCGATGGGCTCTGGGTGTTTTTGCGTTGTCTCCTGCTCAGGCATGCTGGTGTCTGTAGTAAGATAAAGCTAGCCTGTTAATACCAGGAGTTTTTGCAGCTGCACCTAACCACGTTTATCCTTCTCGTCCTCCATCTTCTTCTTCATTCTTCAAGTACCTCATCCTCTAGCCGTGAGCTGTGAGAAGATGTATACCGGTTTCTTTTAGATGAAGGAATATTCCATAGTTTTTGCGAGGTAGGAAGAGGAAAGCAGACGGGCTGGATGGGAATTTTTGTTCTTCACATGGCAGCGTTGGAAGGAGAGAGCGTAGGGCACAAAAACAGTGGCTTCGGCACATGCAGCCTTTCTCTGGAACCGAGCTCTCATCGAATTGCACGTGCATTTGTATGGGAAACTGTTAGGCATGCAAGAGTGAAATGTGTCTACTAATTCCATCCATCACTTACATATATATATATATATATAGACAGACGGATATATAATAGTTTTTGTTTTTTTGAAATTATTCTGACATGAATAGTTGAAACCAAGGAAGATGAGACCACTGGGAAGAACATGCATGGGATTTGATCATGCACAGCACATTGTCACGTGGAGACAGCAGCTCTTCCACACCAGGCATTTGGTCCTTCCAAAAAACAAACAGGAGGCATTTGGTTTTTAATTTTCTAGCCATCCACATCAAATTAGTCTTTTTCCTTTAAGAGGATGATGCTTCTTTAAGCTTCATTAGCAACTGATTCAGTACGTCAAAGGTGATGATCAAGCTTCGACTTTAGAGCATTAACTTCAAATCTACTTCCTTGTGTATATCTTGTTTCTTTATGCTTCAATATTAGCAATTGATTATGGCAAAGGTGATCCTGGAGTAACATATATATACATACATACATACATACATACATATAATAATAATAATAATAATAATAATAATAATAATGGAAAGCTATATATATAATATCATTTTGAAGTAGTATTCTATATGCATGTCTTCTTCTTTTTGAAAGGTGTACTCTGAATGTTTATAATCCACACATTCATTATAAACGGCAGTCAGTTGTTCTTAATGTTCAAGAAATAATAGAACATTCAGGAGTACTTACAAAAATTCCAATATTATTACAAATGATATTATTTCCTTGTTTCACTGTTCGGTAGAATCTCTAGGTACAGGCTTTGAAAGAAATGAAATATTTCTACAGTCTTTATCCTCATTCCAGCAGAAAAGAGAGATGGAGCAAGCTTCAATGGCTCTTGATATTCTCCAGCAAGGAATGGATTACAATACCCCAACACCTGTTTTTCTGGAGGACAATCCTTCGATTTGATTAACAATTTGTTAATTGAGCTATCTACCAGACTGCTGTGTTTTGAATTTACAT
This sequence comes from Posidonia australis, assembly GCA_024699735.1. Lineage (NCBI taxonomy): Eukaryota > Viridiplantae > Streptophyta > Magnoliopsida > Alismatales > Posidoniaceae > Posidonia > Posidonia australis. Next base: position 19,065 of record JAMKQA010003184.1, read on the forward strand.
TTAAACTTCTGTTGTGGCATACCTTTATGATACTTCTGTGGTGTAATTCTGACATTGCTAAACTATGGCAAACAGTTATTTCATTTATAGCATAGACTACCGTTGACAAAAAAAAAAAAAAAAAAAGTTCAAGCAATCTCCCATTTGTAAAATAGAATATAATAGCTTCGAAGGAGTTTGCACAAAATATTGTAGCAATCAAGCTATATTTTTATGAATCTAATTCGATTGGCACGGTTATTTATCCAAACGGAAACATCTCTAAGAATACTTAGTTCGTGTTTTAATATTGGATCGAAGAGCAACTGCGATATAATTAGGATTAGTAGCATATGTTGAAGTACGTATAATGAAATAATAAGCTCATATTATCTTGGACTCGAGTGGAAGAGCTTCGAGAAATAATGTACCCATACGTCGTTGGACTAAACTAGTTATAAAGTACGCAACCATGCATTAATTAATAGACGATGATGAGGATGATGATGGTATTATCCTCAAATATTCCACGGTTCCCTTGCAATCAGTACTATATCGTGCTTTAATTAAAGTTCCTGGTTGGCTAAAAAAAAATTAATCATGGCTGCTGTAACTGGAATCTGTGCTATAATATGCATGATGTAGGCTTATAAATGGAGGTCCCCGTCGTTGAATATATTAATGGATTCCTCTTCGCAACATTATAGGTGATGCCTCCTTCTATGTTTGAATTTTATAATGAACATCCAAGTTGGCATGGGATTATTTAATGTAGAATAGGATTAGAATATGTATTGTCAACTTTATTATGATAAGATAAATTTCTAAGTGGTGACAGCATGAGCTGGATTTGACATCCTACGGCGCAAAAGAGATGGTTAAGTGGTCCTCTAATTAGTCATGGTTGCAATCGAGCTCCAATTTGTTGTTATATGTATTTTTTTTACCTGTATATAATATATATACATGATGGAATATATCTAGAAAAGAATATTCCTTCGATGATTCATGAAAATTAAAACTAATTAAACGTGTTTCAGAATTTACAAAAGATTTCATAAATCTAAAATTCGATTACCAATGTTTGAGAGGATTAACACGTACAACTTAGAGATGTAGGTAGTAGTGCGTGATCACTTAATTAGAATATATGTAAATTATGCGATGCACTTCACTTTGGCTATATCAATTCTGCATGCCAAACAAATGATATTCACGTTTTTGTCTGCCGCACTTATCACATTGTCACATGGTCAAATTCGCAAGCTAGAATTAATTGATAGATTATCACCAGTTGAACCTTACTTTCCAATTCTTAATTCTAGTTGAATGCTAAACCTTCATTTTCTGAAAACAGTGCACGCTCATCTTTAAAAACCTGCAGTTAATCTCTACAAACCATATAATATTCTAGAATTCGACTTATCAATTGGATTTTACTGTCTTAAAATATCTAGTACTGGTATCACATACCACAGTAAACGATTTTAATATATATATATATATATAATAGTCTACAGTTGCGAGAAATATTAAACAAAATGAAGCAGCTAGTTTCCTGTATACCAACAATACCCAGATCCAAGTTTCTTCAACAATATATAAAATTGAAAAGAATGGCTAAGTAATTTATCAAGGCTATTGGTAGTACGTACATATCATCCAACTTCCCTAGGAAAGTTCTGATTGTGGGATGATTGGATAAAGAATCTTCCTGGGTTTCAGCCATTCACGCAAGCATGAGCATTTTCTATATATATGCATGGTAGCTAGATAATTAAAATTCTTAATGGCTCCTCATCAGTACTACGATCAAGGATTATTCTCTTTTGGTACTTTTCATCAGCTGTTTCTTGTACATATTATTTATGCAGGTGCAGACCATCGATCAGTAAGCTGTGTTTTAGAGGCTAACTTTCACTTATACATGAATCATCACTGCGAACTTTGGGTACTAGATTAATGTTGGATTATTTTCCAATTTTTACCTACCTATTTTAAAAATGAAATATTTTTTGTGGAAATATTATATACCTTGATTTTGGATCCATTTTACATTCAAAACCAAACACTACCTTCTGAATCGATAGCGACATAAAGCATAGTCGGAAATGGGGAACAAAGCTAGATCATCGTTGGCATCAAGTTAAATAATGTAAACTTGAAATTTCACTATCGGGAAATATATGACAAATTGAGACACTCAACATAGGGAAAGCGATTGGTGGGAGGAAAACTTTAAGAAATGAGACAAATGGGAGGCCATGATGTGGAGTAGGAGATCGAGGTTAAAATTTTCAATGGAATAATTTTTTTTTTCTCAAAGACACGCCACCAGGCACGTAGCACATTACCCGGTCGATGTTGATCGATATTACAGAATACGATGAACACCTCTTAATTTTTTCCGTCTCTCTGTGTATATATATTAATTTCCCCATCAGCTAGCAAACCATTTATATATATATGAATACGACAAGAATGCAGGTTATGTAACAATTGTGTGTGTGTGTGTGTGTGTGTGTAACTATAACTATGTAAGCAAGCAACTTGTGTAAGAGTGGTGGCACTTTCGCGTTTCCTCCCAGCAAGTTTCATGCATGTACCTAATTAATCAACCGAGCCTAGTTCATAGGCAATTAAACCCATTTGTTTCACTTATATATAAGTTAGTTTAACAAGTTTCTAATATTCGATGGTACTACTCTACAGACACTGATCATATTATGTAGAGCAGCAACAACCATACAATTTGAAACGGTACTCTGATATATGCATGCATGTTGTCTTCGACCAGCTGACGACAGTTATCACATATATACTTGCAATCCCAGGTACATATCAACTTGCATAATGCAAGGCAAGGATGAGTTATCAACAATGATAATAATCTGTAGGATTTTTTCTGGAAGTTAACAATCGATCTGTAGGGTTAATTAGGGTTTTAGCAAGGCAATAATGGTCGGGCAGGTCATGCAGATGGGGACCTCAGAACAAACCCTAAGGCTAAGGCAGACAAGCCCCTTGGGACGACCGTTGACGGGATACTTCACGGGCAGGTGGGGCAGGAGACTCTACGGTGTCGTGTAGTGTTGGGGGTTCGTTTGGGTTCTAGGGTTGCGGGCTTGAACCATCTGCCCGGATTTCATGGATGGGCAGAACTTTATCAAGATGTACATATATGATATATATATACATGGTCTTGACAGACATAACGCCGTCTGGGTCCCCCACTCCCACGTGAACGTGGGCCCATTGTTGTGTACTTACCCGTTTTTCTGTTGCTGAAACTTTTTTTAACCTCTTCTTCTGGTCTTCTCTTCTTCTTCTACTTAAAAAACAAAAAACTTCATGCGGTAAAGTTTGATGTAAGCTACAAAAAGCTCCTCCTCTACATACAAACATCGTATTTTTCTAGTACATTTATGGAAAAGCAAGGTTTAAGGACGGAATGCTAATTAAACCCCTTAATACGAAAACACATTCATTTCCAACAGAAGAAGAAGAAGGTGTGAGTGTGAGTGTGAGTGGGTGACCCTGTGACCCAACACAGTAAATAGGTGGGTATGTAGATTCTCCTCTTCTGTTTAACGTACGTACGTACCATATGAATTGCAAATCCAAAGCAAATTTGTCTCTTGTACGTTTAAACATGTTAAGTTATCAAGATTATGGTCGTGTAATTAATTAACATGATCCTCAACACTCTTCATCTCTGTGAACATCGGATAAACTTTCGCACCTGCAAACAAAACTTCTGCTATGACATGTACCTTCACGTCAGGCTCTCTCTGAAATCCCAAGCACGCAAATCTCCTGCAACTTCAGTGGCTCAAACTCAAGTTTATGACATGTACCGTTCATTTAATAATCAATCACAAAGCACATATCACCATCCCACCATGTCATTTCATGTGTCTCTCTCTCTCCCGGCCCCTCTCCTTCTCTTCCACTCTTGTCGGTCTGTAGCAGCACCAACTGGTATTATATTTATACCATCAGCTTTTGGGAAAATGGCCGATTCCTTTGTTTCTTTATCCACCCACACACGCTCCATCTCTTTCTTCCTCTCTCTAGCTTCCCTCAACTTCTGCACCACAACTCCGTCCCTTTCCCTATTCCATAAGTCCTCTACACAGCTCTTCATTCATTTCCCGGACACAACATCTGCTTCTCTCTCCATCTCTTCATCCCCTTCTTCTGCTCCTGCTGCTTTCTTTTCGTTATCTTCTCTTCTGATTTTAATAACAAAAACCCATAAAAAAAAACACCACTTATAAAACAATTTCCTACTCTTTTCCCTTCTTTTCCTAGAATTCTTAAACAAAAAACAAACAGCAACTCCTTGTTTTCTTCCTGTCTAATCTAATTTATTTTAATTCTTAATTTTTTCCCTTGTTAATTAATTTTCCTTAGATGTGGGTATAATGTCTGGTTTGGATCTAAGCAGTACGTCAAGGTACCTCCACCAGCTCCAGCTCCAGCATGGCCATCGTGACGACGACGACGGCGATCACAACAACTACAACAATGATACTATCAACGGCAACAACCGGGACCGGGACCGGCATCATGGAGGTCTCGACCTTGTCGTCTCCGGTGCTCCCAGTGACATTAATGTCGGGCGCCGTCCCCGTGGCCGCCCACCCGGCTCCAAGAACAAGCCCAAACCTCCAGTGATCATAACAAGAGAAAGCGCCAACACTCTCAGAGCCCACATCTTGGAGGTCGGAAATGGATGTGATGTCTTCGATTGCGTGTCGGCTTATGCTCGGCGGCGGCAACGCGGCATCTGTATTCTGAGTGGGAGTGGCACCGTCACAAACGTTAGTCTCCGGCAACCAGCATCAACCGGAGCAGTTGTCACACTCCATGGCCGCTTCGAGATCTTGTCTCTCTCCGGCTCTTTCTTGCCACCACCAGCTCCTCCTGGTGCAACTAGTTTGACCATCTTCCTCGCCGGAGGACAAGGGCAAGTCGTAGGAGGAAGCGTTGTCGGAGCGTTGATTGCAGCTGGTCCGGTGATTGTCATCGCCGCATCTTTCACGAATGTCGCTTACGAGAGGTTGCCGTTGGAGGAAGAGGACCAGGTCCAGATGCAGCCCCCGGTTTCTCAAGGATCGGGCGGCGCCGATGGATCGATCGGAGGAGGAGGAAGTGGTGGCGGCGGGAACCCTTTTCCCGACCCATCGTCTGGGTTGCCCTTCTTCAATTTGCCTCTGAACATGGGGAATTGCCAGATGCCGCCGGTTGATGGGCATGGATGGCCTACGAACAGTGCAGCCGGACGTCAACCTTTCTGATTTGGGTCTGAGAAGTATCGATAGTATGTGTGAATTCAGCAACTGATGGTAATGCTCATGTGGATCACCAAAAGGTCAGCAAGCATATATAGAATTCTAAAGATCCATACTGCATGCGGTGTACAAATAAATTAATTAGGTCTAGCTTGCTCTTGTGTTAATTTGCTTTTTCAGCAGATGTTTCCGACTGAGCTTCTCTTTCGATCCTAAACCCTTCTTACTTTTCTGTCCCGAGATTTTTCCATGTTGTTGCTACATATTGTTCTTGTTGATGGTGATGAGGAGGAGGAAGATCATAATCATGATGTTGTCGTAATTCATGGAACTCATGATCTTCTTCTTTCATAAACATTAATGATTTCACTCTGGATCAGTGTATATGTCCTACCTAGCTGGTTTCGCACTTTGCATACATGATCATCTTTACTCTTACAACTTCACTGCTGCCACGAATCATTAGCTACTACTAGTGTTCTAATAATTATATTGCTATATATAAGCGAAACTTCTACTTGAAAACTTTGCTAGATTTTGAGGTATCTAGGTAAACTAAAAACTGCTATCGTGGAAGTGACAGAAAAGAGGGTCTGTATCAAAAGAAGATGTATCAAAGAAGAAAAAGGAAACTTCTCTAGACTCTAGAGTAGGAGAATGGGCTTCTTCTATTCAAGAATTATCCATAAGAAATTGGTAGTATTAAACAACAGAAAATTGCAGGGTTTGACGAATACAAGTGTATGCTTTGCAGGCAAAGGCAAGTGTTTGTTCCTCTCTTTGTTTGGTTTGATGGAATCTTTTTAAGTCCTTTTTTTTTTTCTCTCTTGTTCTCAGTAATCTAAAATGTTGGGTCTGCTTTGGGACCTTGAAAGATATTGCAGTAATTGGGTTATTCTATATAGAGTTGCACTGACTGCATGGGTGCTTTGTCTTGGAGAGAAATGGTGTGGCTCTTGTATTCATGCCATTGTTGGCCTTTGCGGAGATAACTCGTGGGTTCTGTTTAATACTTTGTGTTAGATGACGTATTCGTACGTTTTGCATGACAACTTTTCATTTTTTTTTTCTACCTGAGTAAAACACTTGCCATTATGTGTGTATATAATTGGGCCTCCTATTATACTTTATACATCTACGCTTAATTCCTTGGTTGTTTGGCCACCCTGCACTGCACGGACTAATATATATCTATACATACATACATATATATATATATATAAGTAAGAGATCAATTACATTCTTCTTCAAATTAAGTACTAATTTGAGAGAAGATGTAATATGACCATTAGGTTTTGATCTAATGGTGTTTATGAAAACCACCTATTTTGAATCAATAGTACTAGTGGTTTCTTTTTGGAGGGAAATTTTTTTCAATTTTTTTTATTTAATTATATTTAAGTTTAGCAGTTATTGATATGAATAAAAAATATTTTGACTTTTCAATTTAGTATTACTGATCTGAAAAAAATAGTTTTGTATCACTAAACTGAATAAAAATAGTTGTATCAGTGAATGTTTAATTCTATCAAATGTTTATTTTTAGTTAGATGTTATTCAATGAATTAAAAAAAATTATTAAATTGAATACAAAATAATTTCGTAACTATAATAAATAAAAATAATATTCAACAGTTCAAAATAATATTATCGATTTGGACGCTAAACAGTAATACGAAACTAATTTGTTACTACAAAATTAATTTAGTATTACTAATTTGGACCCTAAACAGTAACACAAAACTAAATTAATATTACTGATTTAGACCTCAAACAGTAACACGAAAGTAAATTATTACAACAAACTATTTAAACGTAATTATACAAATTCAAGAACTCAGATCAAAATTGCAATTATACAACAATCTAGTCTTAGAATTCCAACTACATCCCAAAAAAATCAAAACTCCGATCCTTTGCACACAGAAAAACTACAACTCTCTTACACTGATCAACAACATTGCGCTGGCAACATTGCACTGGCATTCGCATTCTGTGATTCAAGTGGTGTTAATGTTTTATGTTTCTTTCTTTGTTATGAAATGTTTGCCGAAGTTCTCTTCTTAAGATCATTTTGTATTGTTCCCTCTGTATATTTGCCTTTGGAAATGCCATTTCTTCAATGGGTTTTCCGTCGCCTTTGTAATTGCTTGTGCTGTTCTTATCATGGGTTTTGTGAGTTTCGAGAATCTTACAGGTCTTAATTATATATCCATTATGAATTTGATTAATAAATCACACATACTCATACAGGTTTTAACTCAATTTTTTTAACTAGCCAGAAGTCTGTTCAGTAACCGATAAATAGCATTGATTAATTTGTTGACTGGAAAAATTAATGACAATGCATGTTTGAAGACATAAGTAGAAATGACGTGTAGATTCACATGTCTATATTTTAATGTAAGGATGTTTAAATGCAATATTAATAATTGTGTAGATCCCACATAATGGAACTGCTTTGAGAAGTGGCTTCATGCCCCCATGGACTTATATACAGATGGACACAAGAGAACACCATGAGCAGCAGCCAAGAAAGATAATTGTTGCTTTTACATGTTAATTAGATAGTTGCAAATAGTAACTCCATTTATATATACGTAACTACATAAGCATGCCATCCAATTGTTATCTTGGAATGTTGCATGTCATCTAGTTCTTTGTTTAATATTGTAATCTTTTGAAGTTATTTTCAATTTTTAAGACACTTTTGCTGTTGCTTTACTTTATTTTGGGATTGCAGTTCTGATGTAATTGCTTCAACTAGCTTCGCAAATGAGACAGATGATTAATTTTTTTCATCACTGTAGGTGTAATATTATATTCGAGGTTGATAGATGCATCTTTCAAAATTACTATAAGTTTGAAATGCTTGTGCTTCCTATCTCAACGATTAAATGAAATGAACTTCAAAATCTACCATTCTTTTGCAATTTAAAAACAATGGTACCTAGCTAGGATTATATATTATAAACGTACATGAAAAAAAAAATTCAAGTGGGAAGTTAAAAATTTTGAGATGCAGAAGGACAAATGATTTTGTTGAATTTGAACAATGTGAAATTGTCAATGTCATATTAAGCTATGATTAAGGTATAGACCTCCCAATTATTATCATAAGTAATTGCTATTCTTTTCATTTTCATAATTTCAACAATAAACTATGAAGTAATGCCTATAAATAGGTGCATTAAACAATAAGAAAATGTAGTTAGGATAATAAAATAAAACAAATATTTGTTTCTTGTCCTATAAACTAAATATAAAAGTGAACAGGATATCCAAGTGAAGTTCCTTTTTGGTAGATATCTTCAAAAATAGAAATTCCATAAGAATCTAGTACATGTAATGTAATCACATTCTTTTGGTTTATGTGTGTTTCCGATTTTTCCTTTTTGAATGGGAAAAATATTTTATCAAATCAAAAACATAATATTTTTACAATATACATTCCCGCAGATGAGTCTATAACATTTACCCATATAACATAATATTCTTTTGGTGCACTTTGTTTTTTGCAATTGCCTGGTATAATTGGGAGAGGGTCTACATTTATGATGAGAATAATTCCACTACGGTTGATTTTTTTTTTTTTTTGTTCCGTTTTTTGGGTAAAAAACGGAATTTTATGTCCTTTTTTCCCAAATTTTCTGTCAATTCATAATTTCTGAATTTGTAGATATTTTTGTACAATTTTTTCTTTTTCTGTTTTTCCTTTGGAATTTTCTATTTTTGAAAATTAAAACATGAGGGCATTCCTGACCGTAGCTAAAAAAAAGTTTCCATTTTCATCAACATTTACATTTAATTTGTTTCGTACCAATTGAAGAGACTTGTCCACTAATTATAATTTAGATAATAAGAAGACTAAGAGCGATGGAAATGTCTAGAAATTGTTTTTTAGAAATGTAAAGATTGTATCAACATCAAATAGAGGAAACATAAAGATAATGATGGATGGTATACTTATTATAATATGCATATATCTTCTATTTTATTAAGTGAATGGGTGCTCTTTGCTTCTATGCGATCCAGACTAATAATCATGTACTGATTGAGTATAAGGATATTTTGATATTTATCATTACTAAATTCTTTTTTCAATAAAATGGTGCATCATAACCCCCTCCAACCCATGCTAATTCAAAGTTTCAATGTTTAAATTATACACAACTAATTTAAACTTAATTTCCAAAATGCAAATTGTGATATATGTTCAGATACTGTGTCGCAAAGAAGAGAATCCATAATGCTTAGAAGAAGAAAAAATCCACTGAAGGTAAAAAAAACAAGGTGGAGAATATTTTCCTTCTCCAAGGTTAACATGTATAAGAGATTAGATGAGAGACAAACACTTGTTTCTTTTGTCATCAATTACAAATGAGACATCAGCTTTATTAATCAACGTTTTCCCTTAACTAGACCTAATAAATTTTCTCTCGATCCATGGTCATTGTTGCTTCTGGTTAGCTTGGAATTATTTGCATGTTATTTGGATTGATTGACAAGATATTACGTCTTTAGTTAGTGGGTAAATTCCTTAGGTGTAAGCAATATTGGAAGTGATTCTACAACATTCATCAGCTTTAAGTCCCTCCTCGTTTCTAGGAGTAGTATTTGAAATAACTTTAGAATAGGAATTATTATTCAATTTAGTTGTATAAAAAATAAAATAAACTTGAAATAGTAATTTCTATCTTGATTTACTTATTCTAGAATAATTATTTTACAGCAAGGGTGGAATAAAATTATTCCACTAAGCTATTCTGATACATATATGTATACAGTATGTTTACTTTTTGTTTGAAAATAAATACATATATAATATGATATATACATACTTTAAATTAAATATATATCTCGATAATCAAGTTGATTATTATTAATCTACATTTTTTTTTTTTTGAAAACGATAGATTATATTATGAAAAGTACCTAGGCTATACAAACCATCAAAAGGTCATCTTGTCCACAATTACACAAAATTTGGAACCAAAAGTTCCGGAAAGGACTAAGGCAATGTCTGTGCCTAAATAATACATATATAACCATATAAAAGAGTTCTATAATTATAGACAGAACAGAAGTAGGCCTTCGAAGAAGAAGGGCCTCTTATCCATCATATTCTTCATCGTTAACACCTAAATTGTTAATGTCAGGATTCAAATGTTGTGTCTGAACAGCCTCAACGGCTCCTCTAGAAAAAGAAGGGAAATTAGGGACTTGCTCCGCCATCTGAGCGGTAGTCATGGAAGAGGTGAATTGAAGAATTTCCTCTTTCTAGAAACCTGTTGCAAGAGTTTTTACCCAATAATGCATTAAAGAAATAATATCAAAAATAATAACTGTGTGTGATTTACAAAGATTACGAAAAATTCTGTTGTTTCTTTCCTTCCAAATCAATCATAGGATGACTTGAAGTAAAATAGCCCATCCATGCTTATTAAGGTTGAATTTAAGTGGAGGTATGGAACAGAATAAGTTAGCAATACTAAAATAACCTGGATACAAATCAGAAGTTAACAAAAATCTCCAAATATGTCAGATGAATGAGCAATTTATGAATAGATGGGTATTGTTCTCAATATGTGCATTACAAAAAACACACAACTTAGGACCACTCCATCCTCTTTTGACTAAGTTATCTTTGGTCAAATTTTTATTATTCAGAGCTAACCAGGAAAACAATTTCACTTTTAATGGTGTGCGACTTTTCCAGATGCAACAATACAAAGGAAAACGAATACATCCATCATTTAAAATATTGTAACAAGAATTAACAGAGAAGGCATTATCTTTGGATGGCAACCAAATCAAGGTATCTGCACTAGATACAAGAACCAAAGATTGCAAAACACTAACAAGCATATCTAATTGAGACTGTAGCGTTATGAAGTCACTCGATGGGATCTTAGACAAATCAAATAATTTATTAAAATCAATCCTGAAGAGAGCAACTATTGTTTTAATAGATGCTTTTTTAAATCTGGCTACAGAGAACAATCTAGGAATTAAAATTTTTAATATGACCCCGTTCCACCACTAATTCTCCCAAAATGGAGTATTATTGCCATTCTAAACTTGGAAGGTAGTAAAACAGTTGAGTATAACAAAACGTTGTTTGATGCTTTATTAAAGGGGGGAGCAATTACTGACTGAAGAATTTAATAACGCATCAGACGAAACCTTATTAAGGTATCTGACCTTAATAAGATCTTTCCATTTCATATGGTAATTGTCAGATAGTAACTGCCAAAGCAGCTTAGTCTTCAGTGCCAGATTAAAATTCCTTAAGTTGATAATCCCCCAACCTTTCTGTTTCTTTGATCTACATATGTTTGCCCATTTGATTAAATGTAAACCTTTTTGATTTGTAGAAAAAGAGTTCCATAGAAATCTACTCCTAAGTTTATCAATTTCTTTTTCTACTTTAATAGGCAAATGCAAAATAGACATATAATAAGTAGGAATGGCAGACAAAACAAAGTTCAACAGAGTCAGCCTTCCACCCAAAGATAAGTGTTTTGCCTTCCATAGTGACAACTTATTTAAGATCTTCTCCACTACAGGGGCCCACACTCTATAAGTAGCCCTCTTATAATGTAAAGGTAATCCAAGATACATTAGTAGAAGGTCAGCTGTCCCACATCCCTGAATATTACAAGAATTGGCAATAGAGGCCTGAGTTACTCCTATGCCAGTGATAGAAGACTTGTGGAAGTTGATTTTCAACCCAGAACAAGACTGAAAACAGCATAAGATTCTTTTAATATTTATCATGTTCTTTGTACTTTCTGTTAGGAACAAGAGAGTATCATCAGCATATTGTAAGTTAACCACTGTTGGTCCCCCATGAGGAAATTTAATCCCAGATATTAAGTTATTGTCTAGAGCCAGTTGTAGCATACGATTTAGTACATGCGTGGCGAAACGTGAGCCCCGGAAACAAGGTATAGACGAAGAGTCGTAAATGTCAGGAAAAATCTCTGTAACAAAGATTTCTGGTGAAGAAGGCGTAGTACCATAAATGTTGCCTAGGGAAGGAGAGAAATTAGAATTATCTTCGCACGAAACCGCCTGACAGTAAATGCTGGAGGTGACAGGATGGCGCATGGCGGTACGAATCGCGCATGTCAGGGATATCCACAGCCACGCAGGGTTGATTCGGGGACCCCACCAAATCAGTAATAAGTGATAAATTAGAATAAGACTGGGGATTAGCAATATAATTACAATTATCAGAAGGGTAATTAAGAGAAGAGCAGTTATAATCCGTATTATTCTTCGGGGGATGGTATCGAGAATAGCCCCACATAGAGCTCGAGGCAGGGTTGCAGGTGGTTGTGTCAGATTCTCGAGAAGCCCACAGACCTACCGTCTCTCCCGTGTAAGTGCGACATTCCGATTTCAGACGACCTACCAACGACAGATTACCAACCGGAGCGTCGAGAGAAATCAAAGGATCAAACAGATCGAAGAAGGACCTAGGAGATAATGATCCATCTTCAGAGAAACCGAGGTTCTTTGAAACACAACGGGGCAACCCCAACTTAAGAACCCTAGTCGGAGCAACGGCGGGAGGGTTAGGACATGATCCCTCGTAACAGGAAAGAGTAAAATGAAAGATCGCACCTCTAGCATAAAAATAATTCAGATTCACACACAGAAAACAGCAAACCAAATTATTCAGCCAGTTGGAGGATAACTCCTTGCAATAGAAAAAACAATCCACAAACAAATATATGTTAAGCCTGGGAGGGCTGAGACTAAAGGAGCTATCAAAGTATGTAACATACAGAAGGCCAGAACCAAGAGAAGGGAGCGCAAATCGTCCTCCAAGAGGCGGGGTCCTCCTGGAAGATCGGGAACAGAGTCCCGACGACTTCCCTAATGGAGGATCAGCCTAGGGCCATTCCATAGCCCCGAAGACGAGGAGGAAGTTAGAGCCTTCCCAACTCGACATCCCTTTGAAGGAGAAAGTAGAGACAGAGGTGGTTTAGGTATTACCGAGCAACGGCGAACCCTTACTGGCTGAGAGACTGAAGGGGGGTCGTCCTCTAGAAGGCGGGCCTTGAAGGCGTCCCAATCGAAGGCAGTAGCGTACCTGAGAAGGTCGCGGGAGTATGAGTGGTGGTGCTGAGAGCGGTTACTATTAGAGAAACGCTTGCATCGTCGAAAAGCCATTGCATTCTTGCTACATATTTTTTATTTATTCCAACACTTAATCCGATACTTAATTCACTTTTCACCCAAAACATAATATCTCTTTATACATATTTATTCACTTTTAAAGGAAAATCACTTTAAATTGAATAACAATGTTATCAAAGCACCATCATTTTTCACTTATTTTTATTTTTCTTATTTTACATTTTTTTTTTGTAAACGGTAATTGATATATATTACACTCAAACACTTGGCTATGATAAACCACCACCAAGTGATGTGATATATATGATGTCCGTGGGAGTCGAACTTCCAATCTCTCGTACAACTACAAAGAGACTTCACCACTAGACCAAACGGCTGCAGACATTTTTCTTATTTTACATCCAAACATGAGTTAAGAAGATGAACATCTTAGAAGAGGCCCTCTCTTGTCTCCTCCGATTTTTTAATTCGGACCATTTTGTGTGGCAAATAGATTAGAAACTTACGTTAATTAATTGGACATATTGAATTACAAGAACAAAACCTTTTTTCACAAACTAAAATTGTGATGCTTTTGAGTTTTGACGTCTTATTTTAATGTCTGTAACATTCATAGGTTTCATGCAGGCTGAAAGGCTTGCAGTTGCAGAGCTGTAACGTTATATGCCCTGATTACTCAGAACATTCTGTTACTTGCAACTACAGTACCTGATAAGGTAAACCAAGCATGACAAAGTGGTGCTTCTTCCAAATCTATCTTGAAATAAATGGCTTCGTCACTTGTCACTAGTCTGGAACAACTTGTAAACTCTTTTAAGTCAAATTAAATCTAACCTCCAACATTTAAGTCAGATTAATAACCTGAAGATTCTTTCTTGTATCACCAGTGATTAATTAATTCAATCCTCACCAAATTCGGCTCAACCAAATGCTAGAATGGTGTAAGAATATGGATATGGCACACACTTCTATCCATGACCATAATAGCATTTACCTCTCCTCCTCCTATCACAAGAAAAGGAAGAACAGAATAAATGGGGAAAAAAACCATTTATTATTTTATTTAGATAGTTGCAGTTGCAGTTGCTGTTGCTGAATAAATTTAAACCATAAAAACCCAATCCTTTGAATATTCTTTGAGTAATTTTGGAAAAGAAAAAAAAGAAAAATATTATTTTGTGGGAGGAAGCTGGCAAATGGCGTGGAAAAATATCTATGGTATTTTTCTCGTAAATAACGACAAAAATGAAGATAACAATAAAAATAGTAGGAAAAAGGTGGTGTACGTGTAGGCATCCAAGGGCTGGGATCTTCTGCAACACACACACACACATCTCTCTCTCTCTCTCTCTCTCTCTACTCTAGCTACTTTTTCTCAGCTTCTCCCTCTAGAATGCTGGAGGGTTTGGTGGAGGTGAAAAGCGTGTTTTGGTGACTGTGACCTGGTTTGTGCTTCTGGTGGAGCTGCTCATTCTTGTGTTCTCTTCTGTTGCCGTGGTTTGTTTTGGTTTGGTTTCTACATTTTCCTAGGGTTTGTTTGGTGGGGGGCGGGCCATAAACCCCTGCTGCCAGCAGATTTGAAGACAGATTTTTTTTTTGTGGGTTTCTTCTACATTTTCGTCAGGTAACCTCTACATGACCTTGCTGTTCTGTTTCTGCTCGTCATTCTCTGTCTTTTGTGCTTTTAAGTGTTTTTTTGTGCGTAAAAATCTTGTGTTTGATGGTGCATTGTTGAAATGGGGAGGTGACAAAACCCCAATAATGTTAAAAAAGGGTTTTTCCCCCCACCTTACTGTTTAGTGAAGATATATAGATGTATGGTTTGTTGTTGTTTTGATACTTTGAGTTGTCAGTTATCACTCACGAAATAGATACAAACTTTTTGTGTTTCATCTTATGCAAGAGTTACATCCATCCACATTTTAGTATATATTATGAGTTTTTCTGATAAAAGCTAATTAATTAATCCAAAACAATCAGAGCTTTCTGACCATGAGGTGATAGACTGTAAATTCTGCAGAGGGGAAACTGATCTGTGACTGGTGAAGTTCTGTTTCTGGTTTGTTGAATGGATGCGAGAGAACCTACGCGGTTGACTGCGCCCGAGCCTCCAGGCATGATGCTTGGTGGAGCCAACTCATATGGGCCTGGTTTGCACAACAATCCGGTTATGATTCCGAATTCAGCTGGAATGATGCAGGGCATGCGGCTCTCATTTAATACCATGGCGTCTTCCCCTTCAAAACCTTCAGATTCACCAAACATGTTGTATCATGGAGATGGCTCGATGGGGATGGGGATGGGGATGGGGATGGGGATGAGGCCATGTGGTGGGATTAGTACGAGTGAGCCAATGAAGAAGAAGAGAGGGAGGCCAAGGAAGTATGGACCTGATGGAAGCATGTCTCTAGCTCTGATGCCACTTTCTTCCACTTCTGGGTACTCCAGCACTCAGTCATCGGAGCCATCGGCAAAAAAACGAGGCCGCCCACCAGGATCAGGAAAGAAGCAGCAGCTTGAAGCTCTAGGTACCCTCTTTTTACATTTTTTGTCGTTAATTAATACATTATTTGATTTTCGTTATTTTTTTAACCATTCCAAGTTTTTCCTCTTTATACGTAATTGCCATTTACTCAATGTGTCATTCTCCAAAATATTTATTCAACATGTTTTCGTCAGTTCCAACCATATTTTTCTTTCACTAGTGAAGCATTCTCGAATTTTACCACTTAAATACTGAAGAATTGATTCCATGAGGAACCTATCTATAATTACCTTGTTTCAGTTTAACCATAGCATAAAGTGATGGTGCATTCCAAAGAAAAATCCAGATATCAGAATGAAATGAAACTACAGTCATCATGGGAAGGAAACCCAAACTTAATTATATTTATGATGGTGTACCTTGATTGCTTGACGTTGCTTTTGTCAGATTTTTTTTTTAAATTCTATTCTGTGCGAATTTCTGAGTTTTAAGTTTTATGTATTGGACTTTGCAGGGTCTGCAGGAACTGCTTTCACTCCTCATATTATCACCGTCAATGCTGGAGAGGTTAGTGTATCTGTCGTACTTTTCATGATTGGAACTTTATCGGAGTTTTTTTTTTGGGGTCAATGTAACTCCACTTCTGCTATCGACATTTGATCTCTGAATGGTAAGATTTTGCTCATGGTTCGTTAACACTCCTGTGGAAGTAGGAGGCTTTGCTAAAACTATTTAAAAAAGGTGTGCACATAGTTTCTCTATATATTCATTGATCATATGGTTGTTAGGTTCACTTGTCTATTCTTTTCTTGAAAGTTGTGGGTATGGAGAATATAACAATGGAGAAGATTCTTATCTAGCACTTGCATTGAGGCTTTTGGAGAACTTATATATTCCTGCCTATTGGATTAGCAGGGCTTTATTCCAAAACAGATTGATGGATTTGATTTACTTTAGGAATGTGTATGGGAGGATGAAACAGGTTGCTGGGGATTTTAGGGTGAGTTCCATGCTGGCAGTTGAAACAGAAGTTTTACTGCTGTTGCTGTTGCTGTTGCTGTAGCTTCCACAAACCTTATAAGACTCTAGCTTAAAGAGAGAAATAATGGTCAGGTGGATGTTTAGTATAAAGGGGTTATAACTTCTGCATTCGCTAAAAAAGGAAATGAATAACAATGCTATAGTTATAAGAACATTTGTATTTGTTCTACCACTTCAGTTTGGCTAGGATGTAGGAATGTTTGTTAAATATAACGAAAGTAAAAACATATAGAATTTGGATAAGAATCCAGCATGGGAGCACTACAGGTGTTTATTTCTAGATTTCTTTTCTTTAGGGACAAGTTTTCTTGAAATGGAAGTGCTGGTTACTGGAATTCTTTTCTTTCTGCAAAAGTTTTCATAAAAAGGGGAATCTAAAAAACAGGTAGATCTTTTTTCCTGTCAGTATTTCTGATGCTGATCGACTATCTGAACTTCAAGTGGAGTAATAGAGTAATATGTGAAGCCAGTGGCTAATAATAGAGTATTTCATCCATTTTTCTCTAAGCTTCACTTTCCCTAAATGTCAAGATTTTTTTGCTCTTTGACAAAAAGTACTTTATACTTATGATGCGCCCTTTTCAGGATGTTGCTTCAAAAATCATGGCTTTTTCACAGCAAGGCTCACGGACAGTCTGTATTCTTTCAGCAAATGGTGTCATATGTAATGTCTCACTTCGTCAACCTGCAACATCTGGTGGAACTGTCACTTATGAGGTTTGATTTGTTTACTTTCTTAATACAGTAACTGTATTCATGTTGTCAGCCACCATTCTGAAACTTTGTTGGCTTTTATTGATTGCCTTTGTTGTTTCTCATAACAATAACTATTTAGGAAACTGATCTTCACTACGTTTCAGCACAATACACTTAAGTAGAGACAATATCGTCATAGATAAGCATGGGACTATAATTGTTACATAGGAGTAACACACCATGTCTTGTTGGTTGATTTAGTTTCACACGAGGTGTGGCTTAGCTGCTAGAAGTTTCAGTTCTGCACTGATGCAAGTTGTTTTGTATTTCCTTACATTGCTACTTGATTAAGGTTCCTCCTATTTCTGCAATTGCCCTCTGCATTTTGTGTGTGTAATTTTAAATACATGATGTCTGCAGGGCTGCTTTGAGATAATCTCCCTATCAGGCTCTTTTTTGCTTACAGAGGATGGAGGAACCCGCAGCAGAACTGGTGGTCTGAGTGTGGCGTTGGCAGGTTCAGATGGTCGTGTTCTTGGTGGTGGGGTGGCTGGCATGTTGGTGGCAGCATCTCCTGTGCAGGCAATCACTTTTGCTCCTCTCCTAACCATATATAATTCCAGTTTTTCTGATTATTGAGCCACTCAGCTTGCATTACTGCTGCAGGTTGTAGTTGCCAGTTTCAACGCAGAAGGGAAAAAACCAAAGCCGAATCTTGTGAAACAGGACTCCACTCCTGCCCCACCACAGTTGTCAGGCTTGGGAGGAGGACCTTCTGCAGGCAGCCCTCCATCTCAGGGGACTGTAAGTGAAGCGTCCGATGATGACGACGATGATGATGATGCAGGAAGCCCAATGAACCAAAGTGCTGGAAATTGCAATAACAATTCAAGCCAGCATATTCAGAACATGTCACCCTATACATCACTCAGCTGGCCGCAACCTGTAAATTTCCACAGGCATGACACAGATATGAAGATGATGCCAAATTGACGAGTTGAGTGACTTTCCTGCTTTAGGAGTTTTATCCTTTTATTTGCTTTTTATCTATAAAGCCAAGTACATTGTGAGAGGCTCTTAGAGAGTTTAGCTTGGTACCAGTACCGGAACTTGTTCTTGTTCTGTTTATTGAGAGAAAGAGGATGGCATGCAACTGCATTAGCTGCTTACGTAATATCATCTGGCGTACCTAACCATAAAAGTATTCTTTCTGTTGAAAGCTGAACATGCAAGCCTCCTATGGTACGTCTTGCTAGCATAAATATTTTATCACAGATAGGAAAGTTTCGCTCTAGTGTTTTGATTCCGTAGGTGTTAGGTATTTTGAGATTGATTTTCATCTGGTGTATCTTTATCAGCTAGCTCTTTTTGGAACGTTTGGCAAGAATTCGGTTCGTTTATGTTGCCTGCACGATATTAGTAGTTTTGTGTGTATTTCTTTTTATCAAACTGGTCGTGCAATTTTCCGTTTAAATGTCTACCGTTTTCTTTCTGATGGACTCATTGAAATTAGATATTTTACAAATGCATTGGAGTTTATGCAACACATGGGTACTTGTAATTAATTTTCTTTATTATTTTTTTTCACCTGCAAGAGTCAGGGTTTTTCAATATAAGCTAGAATTAATCTAATGAATGTGTTCTAAATGATTCACAAACTATTTGATGTTAATTCCATTTGATTCTTATTCTTAAGAATAAGAGATACTTTGTTACCCCGTCGAGTACTTGAGTGAAATTGAAATGGTATCAGTGTTTTTGCCAAATGAAAAAAAGAACTTTTCTAGTGAGAAATGATATCGGTGCAGGCTAAAACCAAAAGGTGTTCATTAAACAAGAGAATAAATGACATATCTTTAACCCTTAATATTTCTCAAACACTAGCAACAGGGTTCAAAAATAACAATTATATACCTTCATTTGTTAGGACATGCTAACATTTACACAAGCCTTGCTGAGAAATGCAACAACACACGATCAATCAGTAATGCCATTAAAAGAAACCTTGCCAAATCAAGGATGGAAGGTTGAAATGTTCTCCTTAGAAGATACCAACACTGGTAACTCTTCCTGAAAACAGTCTCTCTATGAAATAATAACGTGGAATCCCTAACATCGGATCTCATATGACCCAGCCTTTGTTATGTAACGTACCCACTCAACAGTGTTGTAGCCACTCTTCTCCCAAACCTGCAGGAAAGCAAAATAAACGATCAAAAATATAATGTGCAAGGTAAGAATAATAGACATAGTCTTTAGTAGGCAGACACATACCTTCAGGAATCGAACCCTAAGACCTGATGCGGTGAACATTGGAACCTGTGGAAATTGTAATTCATCAAGTTACATAAATAGCTTCCATCATCTCAGATTAATGAAGTCCACTGCTTTATATCTTTGTATTTGCAAACCCCATGGCACAAATTCTACCATTACGATTTCTAAGCATTTCAACACATAAGCAAACACATTGACTGTAAGATACATCTAAGACATAACATGAAAACTAATCAAGTAAATTAAGCAGGATATCCAACTAAAATCAATTTTCTTGAAATGTGATTATAAGACATCAAGTTAAACGCCAAAAGTTTTTCCAATAAAATGACAGGCACATGAACTCATAACAATTTGACAATGACTATCGAGAAATAGTTTAATTAACCAAGGGCTACAGAAAATTATTATCCAGCGAGCACTTGATAGTTGGTACATCTGATTGCTACCATGGAAAACTTGGCAGAATTATAAGGAAAAGGTTGACATAGCTGTTAATTATCAAATAACAAAACAATAAGTAGCCTCTCTTGAAACAAATAGACTGACAATAACTAGTGGTCTTACCTGAAATTCCATTTGGATCGGTGGCCTAGTCCATGACTTCTTCTCGGCCATTGTGGAAATCAACTCAACCTCAGCACTCATGGTTGGCTCAGTTTGTCCAGGAAATTTTCTTATCCTGAGAAATTTGAAGAACGTCTATGTAGAACTGATATTGCTTAAAATTAAATAAGCAGACAGAAAAGAATAACCAAAGAATAAATCTATTTGAATAATCAATGAAAGACACCAACCATGCTCTTATACAGTGTATAATTTTATGGAATAAATTATTGAATAATATTGTACATGCTACAAAGTTCCTGGTGAATGGCATTGCAAATGATTTACAATTCAAGCAGCAATTTGAGTAGCCAAGAGTTTTCTACAGGCACATTAAGTTGGTAGTAAACTAGCAACTCAAGCTAGGAGAAAACTTATCCGCAATTACATAGCAAAGTCATTAAAACATTACGCAAACAACTGATTGGATAACTGTTAGAAAATTTGTAGAGACATGTCAGCAAATGAGATTAGAGATAATTTTATTTAGGATTTCTATGCAAGCTACAACCACAAAGACAACGCCTATTTGGAAAACTAATGCTTACAACAATGCAATCTTACTGAGATAGAAACTTTCAGGATTGACAAAAGAATTATCGAGACATCAGCAATGAGTGCCAGAAACACAACTGAAGGTACATGTGTGAACTGATACTTGAATAAAGACCAACAATTGATATATAATGCATCACTTCCTCAAACAGAATATCTACTGTTATGAATCTTCCATTAATTTTATACATATAACAAGTATTATCTTTAATTAATAGTACAAAAAAATAAAAAAAATTGACTAGACAACCAACATTATAGTGCAAGGTTTCATCAACAGGATATTTACTAGTACCAATCTTCAATTTATTTTGTACATATAACATATATGTTTAGTGAATTTAAGAACTTACTTCCAGACTAAGCAATCTATGGCTGCATTGTACTTGGCTCGACCAGATGTCACCTGAAAACTTGCTTTTGCTGTTTGCTTTGGTACAGGAACCTTAACCACAACCCCAAGTGCAAACATTTTTGCACCAAACACACTCTTCACCTGCAGATGGTAGAAATTATTGAACAAGAGTCCATGTGAACAGGAGGCAAACAACTTCTGTCGTTATGCTACAAACCTTAACATTTACTTCCATCCGAGTTCTACCCAATTCTTTGATAGTTGGCAACACTCGAAAAGGAAGATTGACACCCTCAGTGATGCGATACCTGTAAAAGTTGTCACTTAAGTAAAGGGTATAGAAACATCACATATCCAAGTGAACATCGTCAGGAAAGGCAAGTGCTGATAGTACTACTTTGTGGAGCCAATAAAAGGGTAGCATAAAATTTCATAACTTAATAAAATGTGTATATGTTTAATGTTAATCCATCATTTGAACATCATCTATATCAAATTTCACAAGCTATAATTTACCACCAAAATGTGGTCACTAGAATTTTGAAGTCTATGTAGCTTCCTATATGACAAGAGTTGCAAAGCCACAACCACCAAAAATGACAAAATAAGTGTAAATGCAATGTCTTACTTCATCAGTTCAAATTCACCATCTGGTGGCACAAAACTGACAGTCTTCTCGGAATTAAACCTTGTCAAGTTTACACATTGGTGAAATGTGACATCATCAAGTTCAATGGTTTTTCCACTGAAAAACAGAAGCAGCAAAATTAAGCAACCAGCATAGAATCATAGCTCTCAAAAAAAATATAAGATAGGAAGAAAAGACTTTAAATACAGTGGGTATGAAACTGCCGGTCACATCTACAGCTTAATTTGTGAAAATATAATAGTAGTGAAAGTTACTAACAGAACACACTGCTAGAAACCTAAAGAAATACATCTAACGGTATATACCAGTGAAATCCTACTATCAAGAAAGTTTTCAGATACATGATTCACTCAAGTACTATAAACATGGGCACGATATGTCCTCTAATAGTGGTATAAGTTGCCACAAGCATGTTTTTGAAAACTGAAAATATTTGAACTGAATGAGAGTTACCCTAGAAGAATATTAAAGATTATTCTTCACATGGGAAGTCTTCTAAGGAAGCAATAAATAGATAGTGAAACTGAAACAAAATTAAGGGAAAAAACACATACTAGCTCGCTCAAATGATCCATCAAGCATATGTTTCATAGATCAAAATAAAACAAAGTCATCAAA
The DNA here is from genome assembly GCA_024699735.1 of Posidonia australis. Taxonomy (NCBI): domain Eukaryota; kingdom Viridiplantae; phylum Streptophyta; class Magnoliopsida; order Alismatales; family Posidoniaceae; genus Posidonia; species Posidonia australis. The sequence goes on from JAMKQA010003184.1 coordinate 41,774, forward strand.
GGAGATGAGAAGTCTGAATGGTATAATGGCATGTAGACAATATTCACAAGTGCTGAGAGCATGGATTGATATTTTTACCTTTTAGCAGGCCTGGACTTAAGCTGTGATTCCTTTTCAAGACCAATTTTATCATTTAATCCTAACTTTAGATCAGGCATTCCGGAGAGAAAGCACTTCATTAGAATTTTTCCGGTAACATCACAACGTAGAACACTACCTAAAACCAGCAAAGAATAGGAAAAATTAGGCTTATATGAACAAAGGTGGGAAAATGGCCTCACTACATGATGGACTAGTAAATAATTATCGTACCTTTAGAAGACATGAGAAGGTTCACACTTTCAACAATGTCCAAGAAAACCTGAAAAATGGAGAATTAAATTCACTAAAGATATATCTCATTTTAGATTCAGAGGAACAATGAGAGACACACCTCATTTTTCTTGTATACAAGACCCTCACGTCTCCAACCAACAGCTCCAGTAACTTGAAGCGTTGCATTTGGAACTGGTTTGTCTGAGGGCTTTTGATTCATAAATTTCACAAAACAACAAAAGGAAAATAAAAATCACTTTAAAGTATATACAGAGTTATGAATGTACATTTGCTGACTTACATCGATACTATCAAAATCTGAAATCTAACCTTGGATGAGAAAGGTGATCGAACTCCTACTTGAGTGATATAAAGCTTCAATATTTCAGGAGAAAGATTCTGAGGATATCCGAAATCCATAATTTCTACAAGGTAAGAAAATATCATCACTGAAGTAGTTCTACATCAATCACTAAATACTGGGAGGAGCTTTTTGTTTCTCATTGTAGTGTTTTTTTATAAAGAGAAGGTTTCGAGCATTTCAACCTGGTAAGCAACAACAGTAAGCTGGTAACTTAAAGAAATCGATAAAATGGAAATCTAATTTAGTATTTAGTCTGTAATAACTAATAACAGGTACCCTGGGCAAGATGGACTTTGACAGCAACTCAATCTTAATTATACTGAATAGTAAACTTTACTTGATTCATGTATAAGCTTACAGCTGCGTAGAAGAAATGACAAACCAAATTTTGCATCATAAGTATTATAAATCCTGTTGTAATTTCATGACTTTTGCTTTTCTTGTTTTTAAGTCAGAAAGTTTAGGTAATGATGTAAATTATTTTGCCCAACCCAATGCCACCTGCAAAGTTCTATAGAGTTCAACATGAAGTTAACACAATGTAAAGCTTGTAGAGATGCCATTGCAATGATAAATTTAGACAATCTTTAGATTGGAGACAGTATGATGCACTACTTTTTCCAATCATATTTCACTGTAGATGGCATTGCCCTGACATGCTGTGTGGTCTATACACACACCCAAAATGGATTGAATAACAAAGCAATTGTAGATGTGAAAGACCAAGTCTTTTATATTGATGTTTGTATGGGGAGACACAAACAAATGTTTGTCATTCAAGATTACCAACTAAATTTATACTTGGATTTGGAATAGACTATGGTTAAGATGGCTTATTTTTTTGCAATCAAATATTGAAATTTAAAAGAGGAAAGATAGCATGGATATCTAGTCTATAAGCTTCACAGCTTTCAAATGATTTCCAGCAAGCTTAGATAATCAGGTAGCAGTTCTTTGACAATATCATTGGGCTTAAACAAGTGAAACACCAACATAAAGTATCATACCATCAAGAAGTTCATATATCAGAACAAAGTTATTCCGAATGGCATCTTCATCAAATGCTCCTCCAAAGTATGACTTGAAAAGTGCAACAGCCTGATATAAAAATTCAAAACCAACATGATTAATATCAGGCACAATAAGCTGACACTACTGAAGTATTAACCCCATGCCCAGAAACTATATTCATTTTTTGCAGGAAAGGAGGGGTGATTCTTATAAAATTGAACGAGATCATCCAAGGACAGGAAGTATATTCCTTCCAATAGTTATTTCTTGAATATGCATGTGCAGAGAAAATCCCAAAGATATATCTTAGATCTCAGCTTGGAATCTAAAATATATGTATTTATGATTTGCTTTGAATTAAGTTCCTTTCTTACCGACAAAAAATGCATGGCTGACCTTTTTTTTTTTAAAGAAGAGTAAGAATTTCCATTATATGAGAAAATTCGAAAAAAAAAAACTGTACATCTTTTTTAGGAGAGACCTAAAGAGAAAAAATAAAAAGGAAAAACAGCTTAGTTTGCATGCATGGCTGATATTTTACCTAGACAATTTCCATCACACAAACCAATAACAAAATATTCAACACGTGTATTGTTTTGAATGTACTGCACTTAGCAAGTCAAACTCCAGTGGAGACCATGGTAAAACTGGAAAATGAGCAAAGAGAAGAGAGAAAGACAAAAAAGGTCAAACGGCAATGTCCACAAGAAGAAGTGTCTTGGCAAACCAAAATAAGGTAAGATGTCCTTGTCGTCTAGAATAATGTTTGACAAGTACTCCAAAATCTACTTGCATGAGAGAAACACATAATGAATCTTCCTATAAGTTTCTTGAAAGGAAATTAGTTGTTTTAGTATTCTAACTCCATTGGAGAAGCACAGTAAAACAAGGAACTCAACCTGTCAACAAACTGTTAGATGACTTCAGTACAGCAACTTATTGTCACAACAAGATCCAAATCGAAGTTACGTGCACAGCGGGATACAAGCAGGAGAAAAACATAATCAGGGAATGTTTAAAAAAGGGAAACTGTGAAACCCTATCACTCATGGAATCACACAAACATGTGGCCTTAAATGCTGAAAGAAAAAATGCATTGAAAGAAAAGGATACCTCAACAACAAACTTGAAGGCACATGCAACATTAGCATTGCTGCTAACAACGATCACAATGTAGACATTGCTGATTCTCATGTAGAAGAAAGAGCAGCCTCCAATCTGCCGAACGGGACAAGTGCCAAGTTCTTTTGTCTGCATTATATGTGTTCGAAATGCATCCACCATATTTCCACTGAAAGAACCATTTATAACACTATAAAAAACGGAGAGAAGGATGAAAATAGGAATGCATATAGTTGGGCAGCAATCAATAATTAATTAAGCTATGTTAAGCTGGTACACGAAATGGAAGGCAACTAGCATATAAGAGGTACAATGTCAACAACCAGCAGATGTGCAGCGCCAGAAGTATAGATGTTGAAAGAGGCATGATCCAAGAGAACACAGTAGTGGAGAGTGATGCCCTGGACGTCAGTTAAGTGCCCAACAGTGATGTTTTTTGATGGAGTACAAACAACTCTAGTGAATATCCTCATCTAGATAGACTTTGAGGCATGTCCAATCCATCACTGTGTGAGGTGCTATTTGGTTTAGCTTCCAACGAGAGCAACAACAAGAGCAACCATTCAAAATAAGCAACAAACATCTTCATTACATGCCAACAACAAGAGCAACACTGCATTAATCCCATTATGTGTGTTTGACAAACTGAATTTGTTTCCTTCAATTCTTCATTACTATATTGGATTTGAATCAGATTTCGGATCAATCTATATTGATTGACTGCCTCCATTATGTTGTTGCTAGCAAATAGCAGACCAGCGACACTTCCACTTCCATTGTTTAAGTATGCATGCTGAAATGGTTTTCACTTTTCACTGTTTCTACCCATTTATTCTGGACACTCCTCTACCTTCTTTAACTCCATGAACATGAATCGATACTCCCTTATCACAACAGTATATTTTTGTATATAATTGGGAACTTCAGGAGTGGCACTTGCAAAAAGAGCAACAGCTTGTATGTGTTTTGAAAGTGGTAAAAAAAGAGGTCGATTGTAGACAGGATCCAGCCCATACTTAGAATAAATTAAAAAAAAACAGTTTGCACTGGGTGGGTGCTCCAGCTCATAACTAAAACGAGTCAACAAAGTCATGAGTTCCACAGCTAACACAACATAAAAAACGCCAATCACCCGATACTTTTTCATAATTTCCAGCAAGAAAATAGAAAACTCATTTTCGGATCGATTCGATCGGTTAGCTGAATACTCACCGGACATGATGATTGGAAGGAAAACAGAGATGACGATGATTCTAATCGAGCAAAACACAAAACCAGGGGATTCAGGAATCGAAGAGGGAAATACGAGGAGGGGGAAGGAGCTGACCCGACATCGTCGCGGTAGAGGCGATTGATGAGTACATCACCCCGGAGGTTGAGGAAGTATATTGCAGATGCCGCAACAGGCATCTCCACCGAATCCCCAGTGAAGCACTAAAATCTCGAATTCCCCCCAATCACAAAATCGAGATCTAGGGTGGACCGAAGAGAGAACCTTGTGTACTCTCGCAGATCTGGAAGAAGAAGAAGAAGAAGAAGAAGAAGAAGGGGGAGATCAAAAATGGAGCCGAGAGGAAGTACGGGAACAACTCCCGTTCTCTCTCTCTCTCTCTCTCTCTGTTCTATTTTGCCCTTCCTCTCTTCCACAGGAGAGAGAGAGAGAGAAATAAATGACACCATTTTTTTCCAATAAAAAAACTTTTGCAGAAATCACCTCTGGAATACTATTATTTGGATGTGGGATGGGAGGAACGAAGCAGTGGACCATGCACATGTTTGCAAGCTGCGACATTTTAACAGTGAGCTTACTTACACATTCACTTTGGTTGAAGTCTCTTTCGCGATATGATTTCGATTTAAAAGCTTCACGGACCGAAACGCAATTTAAGTTCGACTCTATTAAATGTTATTAAGGTCCACAGTCCACTACCACTTCGTTGGGGAATAAAATCCCTGGGAAAATAGAAAAAGAAAATTGGAACTATTTTCAAGGGTATAATGGAACGGTCAGGCTGGAGTTGAGAACAAGGGCAAATGAGGGAAACAGAGAAATGTTTGTCTTTGTCCAATGTCCAATGTCCAATGTCCACCCTTCTTCTGTCAAATGTTCGTGGACTTCTTCAACCCCTGTCCTCCTTTCTTCTACTGCTCCTCTCCTTTTCCAATTTCTCCACACACCCCCAAAAAAAAACATCATCGTCACCAACACAACCAAAGCCAAACGCCAATCGATTCCAACACCAATCCAAATCCACCGTGGCGGCGGCTATCGCTATGGGATTCTTCAAAAGGGTTGCCGGGTTCCTGGGCTTCCACCATGACGACGGGACTACTGCGACCAGAAGGGAAGAGGGGCAAGGGGGAAGGGACGACGGCCATCATCGTGGTGGCCTTGAGAACGATCCTCGCGGGATGAGAGGTGGCTTCAAGGCTACTGTCGCGGTTGAAAGGCCCAAGCTTCTGCCGGTTATTGTGCCCTGTGAGAATGGCGATGGTGGAATTCAGGTACGTGTGTTTGGATATCTAGGTTGAATTCATTTGGTTTGGTTTCTGGGTTTGATTGCATGGATGGTGTTGGATTGATGGTGTCTTGGCTTGCCTGTTGGATTTTGCTTATTGCTCTAGTATCTGCTATACAATTCGAAAGTGTTGTTCTGGGGTAAAGTTTTTGCCTTTTTGGTAATTGATTTGATTCAGTGTGAGGTACATCGGAGTAGTGGTCTAAAATGGAACATGAACACCTAGAGGTTTCTTTTTGCTCGTGATATAAGTTGTTGACTGTCTCTTCTAGTATCTAGATGAAAGTTGAATTTTTCTGCTGCTTTCCTAAAAAATCTCTTTTTGGTTTCTGGTGTATATATTATAGGAAGGGAACTTCTTTATAACAATAGGAATGTATGATCTCTTAAATGTTGGCATTGAGCGCTCCCAACTTCAAAGTCAATTTGAAACGAATGTTGAATTTCTCTTCCAGATAGGTCAAAAACTAATTGACCACTTCTGCTTGTGCTTAAAAATTCTTGGTACTCCCATAAGTACACTGTAAAAATACTGAAAATAAATTATTTTTAAATTTTGTAATGACACCTAGGCACCACAGCTCAATGCCTTGGCACCTTAATAAGTATGCATATAATATCCCATGTGCTTGCCAAATCTTTGTCGTTTGATGTCTACCAAAATTTACTACTTCAACCTTACATTCCTAATGAATGTGCTGTCTCTCATGAGGTAAGCAGCACTCTCATCTTTCAGTCCACAAAATTTGGGTGTCACAGCCTTTTCTGATCTCTGTTTCTATATGTAACTTTCTGTGACAATCCTAGACCTCCACTTTCAGAGGTGACCTAGGGGGATTTGTGCATCCAGAAAGTAAAGGAAATGATTTGACAGGAATTTCATTTCCTGTTGATCATACAAAATAAAAGTGTTTGTGCACTTAATCTGAAATAATTTCAAAGAAAACATGATCCCTTTACTTTTCAGAGTATATAAATCACAATTCTTTTCATTTCCTGCCCTACTCGATGGAATTTCGACGGAATCTCCTCGAGTCCCCCTCCTCCTTCGCCTTCTCCTCTCACTACCCTGTCTTCCCCAAGTCCCCCTCCCTCCTCCCACCACCGCCACCCGCCTCCACTTCACTCTCGCCATCCTCACCAAGCCCACCACCACCACGTCTGCCTCTTCCGTCTCCAACTACGAGAAGCTCTTCGTCCTCGGTCACGGCAACGGTGGCATGATCTACAAGGTCCGCCACCGCCAGAACCCCTCGACCACCATCGCCCTCAAGCTCCTCCATCCCTCCAATCAATCTGACCCTACAATCCGTCGTCAGGTCACGTGTGAGATCACCGTCTACCGTCGGGCCTCAGACTCCTCCCACGTCCTCCGCTGCAATCAAACGAAACCATCAAGCGAAACAATGCGTACACTCTCTGCCCCATCACACCCTATTTCCATCGCCCCCACCAACACCACGTCGTCTCTACCCAAATCCGCCAGATCTCGTAGTTCTGCTTGAAATGGTCAAGAACCGCGGTCTCAGCCACATCATCCACCGCAACACTGACATCAAGGCCGCGTGCCTCCTCAAGGACATCATCCACCGGAGATTGGGCACTTCCTCCCCCCACCTCTCCTCCTACTTCCTCTCCCCCTCCAGAAAACCCTTGGTCTCATCGTCCCCGTCCTCTGCTTCCTCCGCTGCTACCCGACCCTCTTCTCCTAGTCTCCTGAGCCACGCTACTCGACCCTTCCCACCTACGGCTACAACTACGATGGCTACGCGGCCGACGTCTGGAGCCTGGGGTTGATGGTGGTGGAAATCAATTTCCTTTACTTTCCTGAGTATGCACAAATAACAAGAAATTTAGTCAATAGGAAATCAATTTCCTTTACTTTCCAATTCTAGGTAATTCCTGTTGACTTTGGATTCTAATTCTTAACAATTCTTGTCAAATTTTGTGCACAAACAGGCTCCTAGTTTTCCATATGAAGCTTACCATGTGCTGTTTATTCCTTGGGTAGACTCCATTCGGAGTATATGTCTTTGTTTCTGATTTTCCTGATTCATCCCCTGTCCACACTATTGGATCTTGAACTGCTGGTCTCATCCTGATATTTATGATACAATAGAAAAAACTTTGCCTGCTCTCCTATTTCTTGCTTCTTTAGATTCCTCCTGATCAGTGTTTGCATACTCTGGCACAGTGGCACTCCAACTTTCAGCAGCAAAGTCCTGCAATTTAGCTTCTTGTTGCTTGGAATTCTTGTACAAACCAGGACAGATGTGTTTAAGTTCTGTATTGTTTTATCATTCGTCTTGCTAGAACATCACAGAGCTGTCACTACCAACTCGAAAACACACATTATTGTATTACTCTTTCTGCATGGCAGTGACACTTTAAAAAGGGTGTAGCTACCCTACTAGGGTTGCTGTTACGCCTGTTGGCTGCACTTAGGTATTTACATTGTACAATACCACAATGTTCTGCCACGTCACTTTGCCTCCCATTTTGTCTTCCTCAACCACCTTGCAAATCATTTGCAATCTTTGAACCCAAGGCCTACTTAACTTTGTACATCTCATCCCATTTGACAAATTCTAGATCTGTTCTCTCGAAGCCTGTGGAGCAGTCATGTTGGTTGTTTCAAAAGAATTGCCTTTTAGCTTATGGATTTTAACATCCTCCGTGAATAACTTTGGGATTTTCTTGGTCACTCTAATAATTAGAAATTCTATGATGTTTCAGTAGTTGACAGTGAGATGGTTGATTGGTCTAACAGTAGGATACTTTTATCCATTTGATTTTTAGCTTGAATCTCCATGAAAGTTGCATTTGATTTATTGAAGTAAGATATCTTATAGCCAATTCTGGTTTGCTTATGCATTTGACTGGCGTTTTTATTTGGCTTGGGAAGGATGCTGGTTGCCTCATCCCTTGAAAATAGCCGAGCAAATTCATCTAGTGGCTTATGCATAGCTGAGTTATCTAGTGTTTTGTTAATAATGAGCAGAATAGATCCTTTACTTGCCCAATTGAATCACAGTGGTCACTGCTATCAATAATGAGAATGTGTGCTAGTTGTAGACATTTGAAAATTGGGTTCAAAAAATTGTTAAACTCGAATTGTGAAACGCTTCGTCATTTCTGGTCAGGAATCATTACCAAGTGATACAATATCTCTTGTCATTCTTTAAAATCAAATTCTATCATTTCTGGTCAGAAATCATTTCTGCTCTTGTGAAATGATTTTTAAACTAGCACTCTATCACAATTATTTGTTTCAACAAAGCTTCTACTTGCGGCCTTAAAGATCCAAGTTATTCATTAAATATTATGAGCATTATTCAGTGTTATGTCACTCCCTGGTAATCTATCAAATTTAAAGTCTCCGTCGTAAGGATAACACTCTACAAGAAAGTCCCTCTTCATCTTGATTATCTTATCAGCAGATATTGTAATTGTAATCGTTGTCTCATCCCAGAGAAATGGGGTTTGTAGTCAGTGAATGTTATGTTGAGATTGTTTAGCTTCTCATTTTGACTGTGGTCAGGTCGTAACTCTTAGAATTGGTTAGAAACATATTTTCCTGATCTAACCCCATCTGTTTCTCCCAAAGTCGTCCAAAGCCATATGTTTCTCTTTTTAAAAAAAACCCCATGCTCGTTATTTATGGGGGAAGTCATTACACTTATTATTGAATTGGCAATATGTTATGCTTTGAGGATTGAGATGCTACTATCATCAAAAAAAAGAAGACCATGCTCGTTGTTTATGGGGGAAGTCAGTACACTTATTAATGAATTGGAAATATGTTATGCCTTGAGGATTGAGATGCTACCATCATTAGTAAGAACTGCAAACTAACGATTTCCTTCTACTCATGCGGCCCAGGGCTTCAACTGGTACCGGGACAAGCTAAAAATAGATGAGGATGGTGATGTTGCAGATGAATTCCTCTACGAGCTTCCACCACCACAACCACCAGAGGACTCTACTCCTTCAGACAGCAAGGACCAAAGGTCGTCTCCACCACAGTTCGAGGTGAACAACCGAACTCGTAAGGTCCCTGTTATTAGTCAGGCAAGAGTGGTGGACGGAATTGTACAACACTGTGTGGAACACAATGGTTACTCGAGATGGTTCTGAACTTTTGTATGGCAAGCAGAAAAGTGGTTTGTCCAAAGTCCGGCATCTAGAATTATTGTTGATGGGAAATGCTGTGTATTCTTTGGAACAGTTGAATTAAATCTGAATCTTCATCCATGGGTGTTGAATTAGTACTAGTAACACATGCTTCATTTATGTCATTCCAAACGGACTAACACTGGACAAACGTACAAAAGAAACAAGACAATAAGTAAATTTAGAGTTTAAGGCCTCCATGGAAAAGATGAAGAGACTAAACATGATCTGCATATATTACCTGGTGCCAATGGCGGCCGGATGTAAGTGCTTATGGTGGGATGTATACCACTAACAGTTGGATAGGCGGAAGCAATGGTGGTGATGTTGGGAGCTACTCCAGCATTGACGGATTGGTGGTGGCTGTGGTGATGGTCGAGAAGGCCACTGCCAAATACATGTTGGACTCGTTGAATGTGATGGTCGGCTTTCTCTTGGTGCAATTCCATCTTGACCTTAACTTCCTTGGCCTGGGCATGCTTGTGAGCGATCTCCTTTCCAAGTGTGGTGATGGTCAATGACGAAGTTTGGAATTCAAATTAATAAAGACTATTAATAAATATAGTACTTTTATGAAAATTCTAAATAGACTTAATACATCGTCATTACAATCTAAAAGTTTAAAAAAAAATACAATTATTCTCGACGAGACTTTATTTTTGAAAAGCATTATATCATTACCATATCGCTAATGCTATCAAATATATCATTGTTAATATAAATAATCAAATTATCATTCATCCAATGTTTATACATTTAATTCCACATTTTATTTTGACAATATTTATTGTGAAGGAACACTCTCCATAGTCACCATAGCAATTAGTAATGTTAATACCAACTTAATAAACAAATAAACGAAAGGATATAAAGAAATCAACTTCTCGACTAAAGCACCAATTCCTTTTAAAGAAATTTATTATTAGTACGCATGCCATAAATATATGAATCAAGCTTATCACCAATGTATAATAGATCAATAGAAGAAAAGTCTATTAAATAAGGTCTTGCTAGATGGATTAATCTATTCTTATCAAATGCCTTGGATCTAAAAATGTCATACATAGTAATAACTCTGTATTTGCTTCTGAGAAATAATTGTTAAGTTCTTGAAGTTGAACGTCTACGACATAATAAAACAACTCAACATGGTAATGATAAAAGGTTTGTTATTTCTTTTACTCCTCTACGTAGATGTTTTTTACGTATATATTTATCTTTCATGTTAAAAACATCATTTTATGTTTTACACAAAATAAAGAAACTTCGGTTAACAAATCATCTCAACCACCATCTCTCAAATTTTATAGTCGCTCTTTTGATATCAACACTAAGTGCAAAGCATTCACAATATTTTCCTCTCTTTTTTTGGGTAAAGTCTGTGACAAAATATATGTAATTGTTGAAATCTTTCTCATCAATTGTAAACTAAGAACAAAATAAAAATATTTCAAACTTAACAAAAGAATATTAACTTCAAGTTTTTGCTCTCCCTTCAAATTGTTTATCTTAAGAATCTTAAGAATATGTAACGATGAAGATAACATGGCCGTTAAGTTCACTAAAGAAGTATAATATAAATTCCATCGAGTATCACCAACACACTGCAATGAAGTCTCTTGATTCAAACCTCGTCCTGTGAAAAGTTCACTACTTTCAAATGCTTTATCAACTTCAATAAGTTGCTGCTCCTAAAGTATGTAATGACATTTAAATGAATATCTAACAATATTTACCACACTAGTTATAATAAAAAAAGAACATCCATGTGAGGTTTTTTTCTTGTCAAAGCAACTAATGTTAATTGGAGTTGATGAGCAAAACTACGGATATAAAATGTAGACTTGTTTTCATTCAATATTAAATCTTGTAATCCATGAAATTCACTAACTATATTGCTAGTTCCATCACTTGCTAATTGTATGTTTTGAAAATAACTTCTCTATCACAACCATCAAGGTTATAAAATTTGTATTGATAACATAAATAATTCCCATGAAATTTTCAACTACTCCACCCTTCTTGTTCATAAAACGCAACACAATTACCATTTATTCTTTGTTAGAAACATTACATACTTCATCAACTAATAAAAAGAAGAATGTATCATTAACCTCCTTTATACAACAATTAACAATCTCCTTTTTGATATTAGATGAAGTTAGCCCATCAATTTTAGGAGCATTATTGTACTCTTCGTGGAGAATAGTAAGATGTCTCCATAATTCCAAATAGTTTTATTAATTTCTTGAATTTTGTGATTCATCGTATCTACAAAAGGTAAGTTAGTCTCAAAAGAAAACAGATGTTCTGAAAAACTATTTATAAAAACATTCTATATTCTTAATGAGTTTTGTCGTAATGTCTAGAAAAACATTTTACAAAAACAAGTTGCTTTTGATTTATCAATGATTAAGGCTTCACAAGCTTTCATAACCATACTGTGAGCGTCATTATATTTTTTCACATGTATTTGTGATCTATTTTCCTTTTTCGAATTACTGAAATCCATTATCACAAATGCATCATACTTTACATTAGATAACTTGAAAAGACAATAAAAGAGACAAAAGACAACATCTTTTACAATACCACACTTTAGCTAAGTAAGATATTAATCAAATCAAGTTGATGAAAAGTCTTTATTTTAACCAATAATAAACTTAGAAGGAAAACTATGTTAGTGAGGTTGACAAGGTCTTCTTTGTAAATTAGTCTTTTCAATTTTATCTTGATCATTGAAGAGATAACTAGACATTACTGGTCTTAAAAAAGGATAAGAAGGAAGATTATCTATGTTTAATTCTACATGTTTTTCTTCATTAATTATTTTTTTGCCTTTATCAAGAACTTATCTATAAAAGAAGAACAAGTAACTTAAAATATGACCAAAAAAAGAAGAAGGTTGGTTTCCTTTGTGATATAGGTATTATATTGACGTACCAAAATTGTTTGTCCATGAGGTATTGTTGGAAAGAGATGGACTTCCCAATACTCCTATTCCACAAGAGGTGAAGGCAGACATTCTCCTTAAAGATCTTCACATAATAGAAAACAAAGATATACCTAATTGGTCTAAAGAATCGCATGGGAAGCTTACAATGGAATCAGCTTCGGAAACCATTATTAAGAAGAAACATTGTCAATGATAGGGTAAAGGAACATGATCTAAATTTTTACCACGAAAAATCATATTATGAGAATGGGTGTTTCTATGGCATCTAAATTGCTCATGTTGCAGGTTTTGTTCTCGAGTGAAAGATGTCATGCACTTATTCTATCATGGTTATTGGGCACGTGTTTGCTAGAGTTTGTCCTTTAATTTGTTTGATATCGAAGATGGCTCATGGTTGCTAAGGATGAATAGTGTGTTTCAATTCAAATTTAAATTGAGTTATTTAGATGCTCAACTCATGATCACATGTACCACAATGCTACGGGAGATTTGGAAAGAATGTTGCTATTGCAAGTATGGAGGGATTTATTGAATTTTGTGATTCATCATGTTTACAAAAAAAAAGTAAGTCAGTTCTCAAAAGAAAATAAATGCTTTGAATAACTATTTATAAAAACATTCTATACTTTTGATGAATTTTGCTAGAATATCTGGAAAAAGAAGTCTCAACATGTTACTTTTGATTCATCTAGTTTGATTTTGAAGTTGAGTATGTGTTGTTGCAAGGATACTAGTCAATCTCTTTCCCTTTCTTTTTTTCCCTTTGGGACGAGATCTTTTGAACTTGGAGTCAGTATTGGTTTTGTAAACATGTTCATTGCATGTTCACATTCTTTATGTTGTTACTTTTGAGTATTTATTTTATTCTTAAGAGAATAGTAGGACCGTGTTTGAATGTTCTTTCTAGTACCTTATACATTTAGAAATAGTATTTGTTGTTGTTTCTCTATGTACACAAAATTTATAACCTGTTCCATTTTTAATAATAGAGGTTACGCGGGTTGATGAAGGAGAAGGCGATATCTGGGTTGAATGCTGCGGCTCTGGTGGCGACTCTCGTGATGCCCGACATCGCGGAAGCGGCGCAACCAGGGATGTCACCGTCGTTGAAGAACTTCATCCTTAGCATAGTGTCCGGTGGAGGTGTGCTCGTTGCAATTATCGGGGCTGTGGTTGGAACAATTTTTTTTCTGAAATGATCTACCTCCTAGATCTGCCTCTCTTTCTTCGTGCTACGCTTCCCCTTTGTGCTGTAAGGAACAGAATATGGCTCATTCCTCTCCCAGATTTGCCTCCCAGATTTGCCTCTCTTCCTCCATGCTACGCCTCCCCTCCGAGCAGCAAGGAACAAAATATAGCTCCTCCCTGATCTGCCTCTTCCAGATCTGCACGGTGATCGACAAGAGAGAAAGAGGGCTAGATCTGCCTCTCCCAGATCTGCCTCTTCCTCCATGCTACGCTTCCCTTCCGAGCAGCAAGAAACAGAATATGACTCCTTCCTCTCCTAGATCTGCCTCTCCCTCCTCTCCTCAGTCCGACCAAACTACGCCTACTCGCTGGGACTTTGCTCTCCTCCGCCTCCTCTTCGTCAGAGCATAGTCTCGCCGACGGGTTCGGCCCTTGCCTACTTGCATATGGGATCGGCCTATCGCCGATGTTGGTCTTATCTCGTCGAGGTAAACTACTAGAAGGAATAAACTTCAACTAAAACACTTTCTTACCCCCTTCCTTTGCATATTGATCTGGAATTTGTTGGCATTTTATGGCATTTGTTAGCATATGTTGAGCTTTACGGTGAAATTTTTCTCTGATTAGCTGTTCTAGGGTTAGGACATTTGTTTGTCTCAATCCGAACACTCTGATTGTGATATGGAGGATGAAATTATAGTTTCTTTTCTATTGGAAAATTTTCTTTGGTTCATGATTATACTTGTGAGTCTTGGACTGTGATTTATCTCTGGCGGATGCTGTTTCTGTTTCGACGACTCCATCTCAGGTTCGTCGGTCCACCGAAGAAGAGACATTGTGGCCTTTCGATTTTCGGGGTCGACAGATCCAGTGATCCGGAGAGTTGGATATCTTCTTTCTCCGACGCAGTATATGACCCTCTCTCTTCCCTTAGGGTTTCTCCTTCGTCGATCACCTCTCGACTTTGGAAAAGATGACAATATGCGTGTAATAACTTCTTTGGGAAGTGATCGTGTTATGGAACATACTCCTCATGTTCCGCAACTGTCTCATTAGATCAACGAGGATAAAGTCCTTTCTTTAGATTAATGTTTTATTAATCGAACTTTTTAATTTCTAATTTTTGATACAGTTTGAACACATTGTGTGAGCCTGGGGTGTTATCGCCTGTTGTTGGTAATTCTTGTTTTTGTGGTGGGAATTTTTTTATCCATCTAGACTGTAATATGATCATCAATTTACTGTATATGAGCTTTTCATTAATATAAAGTTTACCATTTACAAAATAAAAATAAAAATAGAAGTTACGCTTTGCACCCTTTACTCCTCTCACTCCTTTAAAAAAAGACAAAAAAGGGAAACAAGCATTAAATTTAAGTATGAAATCTTAAGTACTTAAAGCACATACTACGTCACTATCAATCTTAATAAATATCCAAAAATTGAAAAAAATAAAAGAACTCAACTACAAAACTTGACTATCTTCTTCTCATTACTCCCTTGAGCTCCTTCTAATCTAAATCTCAGTAAAGATTCTATCCTTTAAACAAGACTAATGAAACATTAGAAAAGCTTAATTTGATTTTCTCCAAAAACTTCTAAATAATTAACACACAACTCGCTTGCAAACAGCAACAGGGGTTAGGAGGAGAGGCAGGAGGTCAAGGGCAAAAGAGGAGAAGCGATGACGACGAACCAAGTTGGCTTGGGCGACCTTCATCTTTGCCTTGGCCACTTGGCTGCATTGGCCACGTTGCTCACTCTCTCCTTTGCTGCCAGCAGCATTTTCCAAACTTTTTAAATACATTTTTTATTTCCTGAAAATTAATCGATATTGACCACAAGTTCTATGTAACACTGAACTGGAGCAGTGTTCTTCCTGTCATCTCCAATCCACCTAGGGAGAATCATCTTTACGAAAACTTTCTTTGACATTGGAAACTGATATGCTCGGAAGATGGTTGTTTTGAATGATGCAGAGTTTAATAAGTCATATAGGAGAAGGACAAAAGATTGGAGACCAACAAAAAGAACCATATCATTCAGATGTACGTCTATTTCGAAGTAGGGTTGCCTGCTTTGGACCAAGGGGCACATTCTGCAGCCACCAGAACGACACCCGTCTTGTGATGATAATTTGCAGCCTATGGAGGATGTAATTTGCACTTCCTTCGTCTGGATCAACATCCTGTGTTACATCCACTGTAATATCATCTTCAGGCAGTTTGGAAAGTTTCTCCATCTTGTGATCCATAAGGTTTGCCAGCATCTGGAAGCAATGCTGGCATGGTTGGTTGGTTGTTGAATCAGTTTCCATACCAAGAGCATCCGCAACAACCTGTGATTTCCTCATGGGTGGGTGCCGTCTCTTTCTCACAGGATCTCCAGTAGAACCGATGCCTGGTGTTTCCAGTGTAGGGGTTATGTCCGATTGCATATATATATATATATATATATAAGAAGTTGTCTGATCAGTCTCAGCACTTGTCATGGCCACATCTAAATCTGATAGAGCTTCTTTGCCAAGCCTCTCCTTCCATGTTTAATGACACCATCCTTTACAGATGGAACAAGATTCCTTTGTTCAACAATCTGCAGTAACAAAGAAACTGGATGTAGATTCACTTGATTGTATATTGTGATAAGAACAGGGAAGCATATGCTCCATAGCAAAAAAAGAAAGAAAGGAAAAATGGTGAAAAATCAACGCCCAGCGCAAAAAAAGGGTTAGTCATTCCATTTGTACATGGTTAAGCTTAAGAAGTCTTGATTATTAAAAGGCAAGATGCTTGAAACGTCAAAACAAGTATTAATAAGAGAATTCATTGAAGATGTGCTGTAGAGAAATCATCAAATCAGATAGTCTGGACATGAGTGGAAGTAGATTTGACCAACATGGGTTAAACTGGAAAACAAATAACTAGAGCCTCGTAATAAACACAGAAGAATCCGTCAGTTGCTACTGCCGCCCACATCACTCCACCCACGCTGCCATCGGGGTTTTAGGGTTTAAGCTCCCATCAGTCACCTCCCTTCTCCTGCCCAGCGGGCAGCGGCCATGGACGGGACCATCGCCTCCCAGCTCCAAGCCATCAAATCCCAACTCCGTGGGCCCACGGCCGACACCACTGTTCGCACCAACCGCCCCATCACCCGTCCCTCCGTCCTCTTCGACCCCAAGCAGGCCGCCGACATCGACCTCCGCACCATCCTTCCCATCGCCGTCTCCGGTGAGCAATACAACAAAAAACCCATTTCTTTTCTCTCTCTATTTTTCGGTTTTCTCAGTAAAAATGGAAACTTGCAGGGTTGGATGTGCTTGTCGGGTTGGATTCTCGATTCGAGAGGTACAACGATTCGATTTTTAGTGCCGCCAGCCTCGATGTTGATAGGGAGAAGATGGCTCCCAATGAAGAGAAGAAGATCGATAAGTCGATTTCGTCCTACTTGAGGTTGCTTGCCGGGCATTTGCAGCACCCTGCTGCTCTCAAGACTCTCGAGTACCTTATTCGCAGATACCAGTATGTCTAAGTGGCTTTCCTCTTACGCTAATTTGAACATTCTAGTTCGATGCTATTCTGCCAAGTAGAAAAATTTGTTGTTTGGGTTTTGAAAATGTGACTTTTTTTGCTTTTGCAGAATTCACGTCTACAATGTGGACGAGCTGGTTTTGTGTGCGTTGCCTTACCATGACACACATGTTTTTGTTAGGATCGTGCAGTTGATTGACTTAAAGTAAGCTTCATAAGTTGCTGATATTGATTGCTTCTCCCATTTTTGACTAATTGGTTCAATTTTCGCAGGAGCAAGATATGGGGATTTTTAGAGGGGACTAAGGTTTCTGGGGCTCCTCCTCCAAGGAAGGTTATAGTGCAACAGTGTATTCGTGATAAAGGTGTTCTAGAGGCATTGTGTAACCATGTGGGTTTCATGTTCAAATCTATTTTCTCGAGAACAACATGTTTTTGGATTACCAGGTGGTTATAAGCTTTTCCGTTTGCAGGCATCGCCCACGAATGAGTTCTGTCATTCAAGGCCAGTTATTTGCTTTTGCACTGCTGTTGTTGTTGAGGCCTTAGGTTCAGTGCAGAAGTTGGACGATGAAACAGTGAAAAGGGTTCTGCCTTTTGTGTTCGATGGACTCAATCCTGCCAAGAAAGGGAGTCGGGATGCCAAGGCAAGTTGCAGAAAATGTTTAGGCAATTTTTTTTATAGAAATGTGTCAACATGATATATCTTTGCCAAACCAAAGCAAATCTATTCTGTCATTAGTGACGATTCTTTATTTTTACTAAATAATTGAAATTTAAGGTTGTCTTAAGCTTAACTTTATATATTTCCTTTTACATGCTTTCACCTTCTATGCCTTACTGATCCATCTAGATTCTGTGATAAGTGGCTACTGGACTTAATATTTGCAACAAATTTACCTGACATTCATTTTTCACAAACATATTATACAAATCTAAATTTAATATATTACATTTATCACGACAGGCTGGTGCTTTGATGGTTGTGGGATTACTTGCAAGCAGAGCCACATTGGCTACTAAGCTTATACAAAATTTGATTTTCTTCATTGTCCGGGTGGCACATCAAGATGCGAAAGAGTCAGCTGACTTACCATGGCTCCGTGTGACATTGATGGCTACAATTACCATTGTTCAGGTATGAACTGAAGATACCAAGTTCTGTCATGACCCATGCTTGATTTTATTTTTTTTTATTTTTTGTATATCCTCCATTTATGGGCATAAATATTTCAAAATATAACAATGGATAGCCAACTTTCCGAGTTCTTGCAATATATCACATCTGAAAATTAAAATTATAGCTTAAATTTCCTCTTTTGAACGAATAATTCCTCTGTGTTGTTTGTGGAAGGGGAGTTGATAAAAAAGAACGAAGCGGTTCTGCAAAAGAAAATATGTTTTCGTAGTATAGTAGACATAGTCTAGCATCAACGGCTTAGAGTTTTATGAGTTATGACATATATTTTATACATTTGTAACAAATATCATATGGCCATATTCTAGTAATAATGATTAACATGTTATACGTAACAATAACAACATGCACAAAAACAATGCAACAGCAGCAAATAAATCTAGATCAAATGCATAATTGTAAAAAAAGAAGGGTACATGTGTGTGTCAATATGAACCACTGAGTGGGGTGATGGGGTTGTTAAGGTTGTAGGTATGACTGTTTTGACCAACTCTATGAAACTTTGTACAGGTGAACTTTTTTTCAAACACACCCAGTTCAGTATTTTTTTTTTCCGAATCTGATAGCCTAAGATCTAATCATAATTTTCATGCTATTTTATGGAGGCTGACTCTACTCTAATATTTACCAACTGGCTTTATATATTAAGTGAATTGGCTTAAAGGAAAAAGGTAGGTTTATTGTTTATATCATTGTTACCGTATAAAAATATATAATTTGGAAGTTACTTTTCATCCTGTGAGTGCTGTCAACATGACAATTTCCAATGTTCATACTACTATAATATAGTGTTGTTCTACCATAACCTTTACTATCTGGTTGAATGTATCAAGTGAATTGGCCTAAAAGTTGAAAAGTAGGTGCACATTGTTTACTGTTACTGTATAATTATAAATGTTAGGGGTGTTTTTTCTCTTCTTGTGAGTGCTGATACCGTGAAGTGTATTATTTTTTTCAAGCCATTTTCTTAGTTGCAGTACTTTGTCCTTACTTTCAAGTTTTTCTATTATTATTCTTAACTAATTTCAACTAATATTTCCTCAGTCACAGTCTGTCAACACATTCTTTGAGAAGTCTCTAAAGCTTTTGGTAGATACAAGGTATCTCTCAGGTTACCTCATATTTTTCTATAGAAATATAACTATCCTTTTTGTTGTGGTTGACTGAGGAAAAATTCAGATTGAGCTCAGCTCATTAAGAAAATAATCGAGTTAATGACAACTTTCATTTTCTAATCATTTGAGTGTTTTTTTTTTAAAATTTTGAAGGGATATATCAGGAATACTTGCTGGTTTATCTAAGGACTTTAATATAGAGAAGTTCCTGTCTCTTTACCTGCAGACATTGGTGGAGTACAGGTTTGTTCATTGTTTCCAGCTTTCATATACTTTGTCCTGTATAAAATTAAATAACCAATTATTGTATTTCACCAGTTCGACAGATGATACATGTTGTTCAGCACTGAGCACTTTGTTGGAGGTTATTCCTGCAAAGAAATTTATCGGTAATATTGTTCCTAAGGTGCTGAAATCTTGTTTAAAATTGTCGCAAGGCATGGAAGAAAACTTACAAGAAGCAGGTATAAAAGTATTCAGTATGATGCCTTTATTTCTTTGTTCATGTACGACCATTTTTTCATCTTTACACTGCATTGCAGCTTATGAAACCTTATTATTTTTGGATTATTATTCAGGGGGATGGGCAAAGCAAATTTTTATTGTGATTGACAAGCACTACAAATCTGAACTATGTGCAGCAATGG
The DNA here is from genome assembly GCA_024699735.1 of Posidonia australis. Taxonomy (NCBI): domain Eukaryota; kingdom Viridiplantae; phylum Streptophyta; class Magnoliopsida; order Alismatales; family Posidoniaceae; genus Posidonia; species Posidonia australis. The sequence continues at coordinate 61,912 of JAMKQA010003184.1, forward strand.
AAAATTTTTTCCAGGTAATTTTTGTTCTTTTTTTTCTTTTACATTCTTGCCTATTGTCTCACTTCGGTTGGGTTATCAGAATTCCAAACAATACTCAATGAAGGAGGAGAGAGTGTTTAAGACTCTGCATTTGATGTTGGATGGCAGCTTAGAGATGCCTTCCAAGACCTCCGATTCTAAATTCTGGTTCTCTCTTCAGCATCCCAAGGTAATGATGCAGTAGTAGATTAGAATCAGGAAGTAATCTTCGTGTCAAGTACAGTTCCTTTTTTGGATTTTCACATATAATGAAACATCCTTACCATTCTTCAAAAAAAAAAATCATGTCAATTGTTAGTTTGTGCCTTCTTTACGTTGGTATTTGATTCTAAACTTAGTTTCCTATTATATTCTTACATGGTTAGGCTTGGGTTCGGCAAACTACTCTGTCACATTTGTCTTTGTCAGGCCTACTGAAAGCAAAGCCTTTGGATCCGCAGGTAGCAGTTCTATCCTTCTCCTTATTTTAAAAATCTCATTTTAGGCTTTTGACTTTGTCTTGACCGTCGAGGGTTCTTTTCTTCTTATGTTTTTTATGTGTTCATCCTTTAGTTGTTCGACATTTGGTTGTTTGCTACAGTAATTTGACAGGTTATTCAAAATCAAGTTTTTAACTAATTTTTCTTTTGTTTTCTTTTTTGCCCAGTTGCTTGTAGTTGTTTGTGACACAATTATCTGCCAGCTCCATGATGAAGATCTCACTGTTGTTCAGGCAACTCTTTCCATGCAAGAATTATCTGGATTACTTGATTCTGCTTCTCTCCTGAGAGCTATTAGTGATGTGCTTTCCAGATGTATTGTTATTTTAAAAGCAGGTGAGTTTCATGCATGATAGATTTCTATCCTTTTGCATTTGCCTATATATTGTATTTCTTTACGATGTCTATGGTCTGTGCGCTGATCTTTTTTTCCAGTACAATACAAAACAACTCGTGTAGATTAATCATTTCATAATGATCTCTTGGACAAATTAGTTTCATTTTTGTGTTAGTATTTCTAGCAACCTGCTCCAGTATTTAGTATTGTTAGAGTTATATTAGAGTTGTGTTGGGTTATTGGATATCCATTTAGTATTGGGTATTCTCTAACTCATATATATATATGTAACTCTTTCCCTACTTAAGACAATAAAACTTTATTATTCTTCTTTAATCCCAATATGGTATCTGAACTTGGGTTAAAACCTTAATCTCCACCCCACCACCATCTGCCGCCAGTCCTCCTCACTGGAGCTCGTAAGGAAAAAAAACTCCTGTGCCGCCAGATAGCCACTCCTAGTGGCTAGATCTCGTCGGAAGGCTCTGTAGTAGCCTCCCAGGTCGTCGGAAGGGCAGTCCTGTCTTGTTTTAGCCATCCTTCGGTGTCTTGGGTCATGTGGTAGGCCTTCTTGTCACTCCTCCTTGTCGTATGTGTGTGAATATGTGATTTTCACATGTGTTTGTGCCTTCGGATTGCGTGTTGGTCTCTCCGGTAGGCGTTTTTGTGTTGTTTTCTGCCGATTATACGTCAAATCAGGTGTTTCTCTTCATCTATCTTGCAAAATCAGACCATATATGTTATTTATTTATCATGGTTGCACGTGAGTCTTTAGTCAAGAACTTTAGTGGTACTTCTGAGAAGTTGAATGGCAAAAATTATTTACTGTGGGCACAAAATTTTAAGACTTTTATCATTGCACACCGAGAAATCAGTCATCTCACCAAACCTCCTCCGGATAGTAAGGATGTCACATATGATGACTTGTTTGTAGATGATGCCGCCATTGTCTCCTGGATGATAAATTGTATGGAGCCTATTGTGGTTAGGGGAGTGATGATGCTGCGGCTTGTCAAGAAGATGTATGATACTCTTCGTCTCACCTATGGTTATGAGAAGAATATTTCTTGAGTTTTGAGACATATGAGCAGTTGTTCACTCTTTGTCAGGCAGATCAGTCTATTCCAAAGCATTTTACCTTATTGCGGGCTTTGTTAGATAAACTTGAGGTACACCAGCCATTGTCTGCCGATATCACCCTGATGAGACAGTACAGGGTAGAACTAGCTGTGGCGATCTATCTTTTCAGTTTATCTCTAGAGCTCAGTGCTCAGATTAGGAGATAGATACTAGGCGTTGATAATGTGTTTGATCTACAGACAACCTTTGTTTGTGTTCTGCGTATCTCTACAGTAAGCGTATCTCTACAGTAACTCTTTTAGTTTTTTATCAGTCTGCTATGGCAGCCACACGTAGTTGAGGGCGTGGTGGTTCTCGTGATGGTGGTCGTGGTCGTATTGATACTGGTGGTCGCTCTCGATGCACTCATTGTGGCAGGACAGGTCATCGATTGACAGGTGTTGGGATTTACATGGTCGGTCTTTTTCTGCCTATGTTATTACAGAGTCTCCATCAACTACTTTCACCAGTGATGAGTAGACAGTTACTATTTCGCAAGCTGACTATGACCGGTTCCTACAGTTAAAGGTTGCTGATTCTGCTGCTACTGTCTTCCATTCTACTTCTATAGGTACGAGTGTTCTGGCATACAGGGATTCCTCCTGGATAATTGATTCTCGTGCTTCCTTCTATATGGCAGGTATAAAAACCTTATTTACTTGTTTGTGTCTCATTTGTGTTTATGGTCATTGTTGATGGTCGATCTTGTCTAGTTTCTGAAGGAGGAGTTGTGCAGGTTTTTTCCTAGTTTTCCCTTGACAGAGTTATATGTACCTGAATTTCTTGTAAATTTACTTTCCATTAGTGTTATTACCAAACAATTGCTTTGTTGTATGACTTTTTTCCCTTTTCACTGCACATTTTGGGATTTACGGACGGAGAGGTGGATTGATTTGGACTGTGAACGAGGAAATGATGTGTATTTGCTGGTTAGTAATGATATACCACGGGGATTAGCTTTTGTTGTTTCTATCTTTAAGCCGTCTTTATTGTGGCACTATTGGTTAGGTCATTCATTCCACCAAAAGCTTTAATAGGCATTACCATGAGTATCTGTTTTTCTTCTTAAGTGTGAGTTTTATCAGTTAGGAAAGTACCATCGAGTTTCCTTTAAACAGTAGTGTCTTTTGTCAAGTCCTAGTTTATTTGATTTAGTGAATTGTAACACTTAAGGTCTGGTCAGAGTCTTATCTGTGTCTGGTCATTGTTATTACATTGTATTTGTCGATAATTTTTCAAAAGTGTCTTGGGTATATTTGTTTAAAGATTGTAGTCACATTTATGATGTATTCAAAACTTTTGTTGTTGAAATAAAAAATCAATTTGGTCTTACTCCAAAATGTTTGTGGACTGATAATACATTGGAATTTGTTCAATCTAAGGTTGAGTCTTATTGTGCATACTTAGGTATTATCTATGAGACTACTTGTTTTCATACCTCTCAACAAAATGGGGTGGTAGAATGTAAGCATAGGCATATACTTGATGTTACACGAACTATCATATTCCACATGAAAGCTTAAAATTTTTTTTGGTCTGACGCTGTTTTTACAGTCATATATCTTATTAATAGGATGCCTTCCAGTTCTTTAGGTGGTGAAATTCCCCTTCGACGTCTTCAAAAGGATGCCACATTGTTTTCTTTGACTTTTAGAGTGTTTAGGTGTGTTGTCTTTGTCTAGGATCTCTCATCTGGTCTTGATAACTTATCTTTCAGGTTTATAAAGTGTATTTTTGTGGGGTATTCTAGAGCTCAGTGTGGATATTAATGTTTTCATCCTCCTTCTGGTCAGTATTTTTGTGTTTGTTGATGCCACCTTTATTGTGTCTATGAGTTATTTTGGGGATTCTATGTCTGTGGATGAGTTCATTCCTCTTTCATCTGTTTTTGAGTCTTCTTTTGGGGATTTCCGAGACATTATTGTTGGCCTAGTAGAATCCTCTCCTTCATTGTAGGTATATCGGTACCGTCAGCAACCATCAGTGCCTCCTGTGGTAGAATCAACCTCTTCTGCGAATGTAAATTCGTCCTCTAGTGACTTAGATATTTTTATTGCTCTACGAAAGGGTAGTCGTTCTTCCACTGCTCATTCAATTTTTAATTTTGTGTCCTATGCATATCTACATCCTCGTTCTCATGTCTTTGTCTTGTCTCTTTCTTTTAAGTTTATTTCTAGGAATAATCAGAAAACATTCCTTTTTTTGTAATGGAAGGTAGCAATGGATGAGGAGGTAGCTGCATTAGCAGCTCGTAGCATTTAGAAGTTGGTGATAGGTTTTATGGGAGCAAGGGTAGTCACTTGCAGATGTATTTTACACTGTCAAATACAGAGTGGATGGTACCATTGATCGCTACAAAGCTAGATTGATCGCTTGAGGATTTACTTAGACATACGTCATTGATTATGATCGGACATTCTCCAGTTGCACGTTTCAACTCTATCGGGTGATTTTGTCGATTGACATCAACAACTCTTTTGGAATTTGTGTCAGTTAGATGTCAAGAATGCATTCCTGTATGGTGATTTTGCAGAGTTTGTGCTTATAGAGCAACCTTTAGGTTATGTTGTTTAGAGGAAGAGCAGAGTTTGCAAGCTAAAGAAAGTGATTTATGGTCTAAAAATAAAATCCCAGAGCATGATTTGAAAAATTTAGTAAAGTGATGCTAATTGAGGGTTTTTAGAAGTGCACTATTGATCATTCAGTTTTCTACAGAAAGACTGATCCTAGATGTGTGCTGTTTGTAGTTTATGTTGATGATATTTTGGTGATTGGTACTGACAAAGCGGGTATAAAAAAGTTAAAGAACACCTTAGGACACATTTTGTTACCAAGGACTTAGATACGCCAAGGTATTTTCTGGATATGGAGTTTGCTTATGCAAATGGGAAAATGATGTTATCTTAGAGGAAGTATGTATTCGATCTTCTTTAGGAAATAGACATCTTAGGATGCAAACCAAAGAGTACTACTATTAAGTAGTTACCACTTTTCTGGGATATTAGTTCAGAGTTATTAGAGGATCCGGATCAGGAGGCTGATTGGTAAGCTTATCTATTTGATAGTGACTCAGCTAGACATTTCTTATGCAGTCAGCTTATTGAGTTAATTTATGCATGAGTCTAGAAAGATATGCTGGAGTGGAGTTCTATAGGTTCTTGCTTATGTAAAAAGTACTCTAGGTAGAGGTTTGATGTACTCGAAAAATGACCATGTGAATGTCATGGCTTATTCAGATTTAGATAGAAAGTCTAAGTGTGGCTTCTGTACTTATGTAGCAGATAACCTTGTGAAGTGGCGAAGTAAAAAGCAGAATGTGGTTTCTCGATTTAATGTGGAAGCAGAGTATAGTTCTATGGCATAGACGACGTGTGAGATGATGTAAATTTGTGTGTCTTTTGAGATGCTAATGCTAATGCACTGTGACAATTAAGGAGTGATTTTCATTGTCGACAATTTCACTTTTCATGAGCATACCAAGCATATCGAGGTTGATTATCAATATGTTCGAGATATGGTGATAAAAGGAGTTATTTTTACCTCTTATACTCAATCATGTGAGTAGTTGGCTGATGTCTTCACAAAGGGATTGAGTGTTGGGGTGTTTCAGTCTTTATGTACCATGTTGGGACTTATTGATGCGTATGCTTCCGTTTAAGGGCGAGTGTTAGAGTTATATTAGAGTTGTGTTGGGTTATTGTGTTATTGAATATTCATTTAGTATTAGGTATTCTTTAACTCATATATATATATATATTTGTAACTCTTTCCCTACGCAAGATAATAAGACTATTATTCTTCTTTACTCTCAATAAGTATTAACTTTTTGTGCTCATTCTGATGGAAGTTGTTGCTTTTGATAATGAATATTCTTGATGTGTTCATCCACAAAAGTCTGCACTCCTTATTAGAGAATGTGAAAATTTCTCTCTTTATTGGATGGGGTACAGAGGCAAAATGGGAGGAAAAAATGATCAACAAAAGGGTAGAAAGTTGACTAGATGTGGACATAAAAATATAGAATGATTAGAGTGCCAATTGCCAAGGCATTACTCACACATATTTTAGGAAATGTATGGGGTCAGTGGACATCCTTTGAGTTGGAAGAGTAGCTGGTGCTGGGGCACTTCTGGGGATCTTCATTTATTTTTAGCCGTACCTGACTTGCTCAAGAAGTGAGAGGGCCAAGCTACTTCTCTTGCTACATCGGCAGTGCTGGTAAGATGTCTGACAAGACTGCCAAAGAGGGTCGATTGGGGCTGCAATGGCTGAGAGACCTGGAGTGGATAAGTGACACTTGCCTCATATTAGGACTTCGGTCAGACCTTTTTCGTGTATCATCAAGCCAAATTAAAATGAGCATTGAGGGATGTATGCTCTTTTAGCTGCTAATTATTCTGAGTTTATAAAGGGAATGAGGGACTGATATTCTCTTTAATCAAGTGTTTTAGCGACCAGGGAAAAGGGCAGATCAATTGATAGTAAAAGAATGAGGTAGGATGGCACCACATTGCTTTTATACTTGCAAACACAATTACATTTCAGGATGGATATATCAAGCTTCACAAATGTGTGGTACAAATAAGGATCAAGTTGGAGTTGTAGATCATCATGCAAATGACCAACTTGGCCATCAGGCTACTTTGTTTCTGCATCGATAGGGTTGAAACATTGAAGAAAAGTTGTTGGAGGATAGTCCTAAAGTTCATTAGATTTTCATTATTTTCTAGCTAAAATAAAATATTGATATTTTTTTACAATGTTTTTTGTTCAAATTCAAATTTACGACAATCATTTCTATGCAATTTAGTTGCACATTTTATTCAAGCTATGTGCTTTTCACTCTTTTAGGTGCTAAAAATTTCAAGGCTGCTTCTGAAGTTGCTGTATTATGCCTCAGGACGGCAAGCCAGCTGAATCATTCAAAAGGGATTTCTACATTGTTGTTTCCACTGCTCATTATTCTTCCAAAGGTCTTTTTTTCTTCACCTGACTGATTTTATTTACATAATAGTTTTAATGTTATAAGTTTTATTTTATTCAGCTTGGCCGAATATTTCTTGTTGTGAGTGTAATTGCAGACTTGGAGGGTCAATTTGACGGCATTTGAGTTGGCTAAAGCAACACAATGGCCATTTTATGGTGATAAATTTTCATCAATAAATATTCCTCTGGAGGAATCTTCAAAGGTTGTGATGCTCATTGGCATTTTAATAGATTGCAGTATTTTTCTTCTTTAAATTAAACAGCTAATTGCTGCGGTAATATGTTGTAATACATTATTCTTCCGGACAAATCTTCAAGTATTAAAATGTTTGTCATAATAATGTTGTTCATCAAACTCATTTAACATGAAGTTTAGTTCTGAAGAGTGAACTGATATGACACTCCGTATAACTTTGAGGGGTGTATTGCTTTTTTTTTTTGGATTTTGTTGATTATAGTTTAAAACAGTTCATATATGTTAGTCCAAATGATTTACTCAAAAAGGTATGCAAATCCAAATCTATGCAAAAGATGGTAAATCGTTTAGTAAATTATGTTTCACTACTTGGCGTGAGAACTTGGAGATTTTAAGAAGGGCTTGGATTTTCAAAATAAACTTAATACTTCTTATTCTCATCTGTTGCAATGGTTAGAATAGAAGGCATACTGAATTAAAACACTGAATTGCCAAAGACTTATTTAGGTCCTAAATGGAATGGATCCTTCACAGATATGTTGAAGCAACTATTCTTTTTGTAATAGTGTATTGACATGTTTATTCTCAGCTGTCCACTCGTTGATCTACTGTTTGCTCACAACTGCTTATTGGAAGTCATCAATGAAAATAATATTTGCTGTTTGTAAGCTATTGAAGCAACAAATAAATTTAACCATGAAATTGTCTAGTTTGTGTTTAACTAGCAACCGCTAACCTTTTTCTATTGAAATTGATGCAGACACCGGAACATGATTCTATAACTGCTCTCAATTTGAAGACAGTTGAAGTTTTGGCCGAGAGTTTTGTACAAAATCCTGGAGAGTATATTGAGTGGTTAATTGAATGCAGCAAAAGTTTTGAACCTTCAAAGAGTCTATTTTTACTTATTGTGTTGCAATCTGTTTTTGGTTACAAAGGAGGTACCTTTTTATTTTTCTTGAATATTTTACAAATTTCCCTTGTAATTGTTGTCATCTGCTTCTGTGAAGTATTTATGTTAATTCATTTTTTCCTGTACTGATCTTTAAAGAAGTAAATAGTTCGTTTTTGTACTATGTTTTATTTTTATATTTTGTTATCATTCTGTTTAGGAATTTATGGACTCCCATTTTTATTCTTAACCATGTCATCCCATTCTTTTTTGTTACAACATATTTGTCTGCGTTTCCTGCCACTGGTATTTTGCCTCCCCTGTCCATTTTTTGCACCTTATCCATCCATCTTCAATCTTCTGATTCAGTTGTGTACCATGTTAGCCCACTTATTTCTGTTACCTCCTTATGATGAAGTATTTATGAAATATCCACCCAGTTGTTTCTGTATTGGCCCTCCCATTTTTGTTACATGATACACATTTTCAGTCCCTCTGGTTGGTCTTATGTCCAATGCTCGGTTTTGAAGTTTCATTTTCCTATTTCTTCCTTCGAGACCTGCATGGGCCACTAATTTGTATTTTATTGTTCAGAAAAATATCGTCCCATTTCTTCCTCGTACTTTTCTGTACACACTCTATCGTCCTATTACTCCTATCTTCTGAGTCGTTATGTTCGTTCTTTTCATGTTGTCTCCATACTGCCAAATCTCGAAGTTATGACTGTGAACAATGTCCAAGATAAACTTCAGGTTAGGTGAGGTTCTAATCCTCATTATTAGTTTTATCTGTCCACCTTGTCTTCTTCACTCATGTCGTAATTCAGAATGGTGACAGGATGTTTTTACATATGATAGAGGGTTGTGTTCAGGCAAGTAGGTTGTTCGGCTGAGAATGTTGTGCTCTGTGGTGCATTCTGCTACCGTGCTGGTTGCTGACAAATACATGTTAATCGTGGCATTCTTGTTATCACTGCCACTACGTTCCAAATCTTATACATAGGCATATCTATCTTTGTAATTTTCCTTTTTTTTTCTTGCATTATGTATTAAATGTGTTCTGAAAATGTAGATATCTTTGGGCTTTTGAGGCTTTCTGAAGTCTGCTTGCCAGTGCTCAATGATGAATTGCATGATATGGCATCCAAGGGCAACATTTTTCTCTCGGAAGAGGTGTTTAAATGAGCTTTGCATTCTTTATGTTGTTTTATTTTTTATGCATTGATAATATTTGTTTTGTTTTTGTTATTCAGCTCACTACAGAAAAACTTGATAATTCCTTGTTAGGCTGCATCAGCTCGCTTTTGAGTTCTAATGTTGAGGTACTAAATGCGAAGATCATAGTATGCATTTGCTGGGCCTTTCTAGAAGCATTTGCATCAAGGGCTCCAGATAATGCTCAGGTCATCTCTTTTTTGTTGTTGTTGTGGTTCTTACCTTTTGTCTAGATGTCCAGTATATGATAGGAAATTACTGTTTCAAACTGTTAATATTGGTACCCATTCATTCTATGCATGGTTCCCTTTTCTTATATTGTGTCTTTTGCTCTGGCAGGCTGACGAATGCAAGCAACTTTCTATATTTGAGAACTTATTTATTTTCTTTACGTCTTCTCTGAAACATGTTTTCAAGGAACACATCCTCTTTCTGCTAACAAAATGCTGCATCTCTCCTGTAGAATTTCTTTCCAGGTTTTTCACTGTTGAAGGTATTTCTATTAGTAGCGTTAATAGTTTTTCTGAACTTTACCTATGCATCTTTTAATTTTCTTTCCAATTACATCATATATTTAATCTCAGTATATTTATTTATTGATTTTCTGTAAGGGGAGAGGACCTGCTGGTGCTGTCAATGCATCATGGGCTCCCTATTTAGAATGTCATATCCTTTTCCAACAATTCAGATCAGGATATGTTTTTGAGGAAGTGGATTTTTTAGCAGTAGTCAAAAAAAAAAAGAGCAAATAATTTAGAGGGTACAATAGTTCAAAATGTTGACATGTGTTGGTGAGATTTTATCGATACGTGTCAACGAAATTTCGTTAATACGTGTCTGATTTCAAATATATAGACATGATTTTTGTTGGTATATCTAAAAATACCAAATGTTGAACCCTCGTATAGGCTGAGATCGAGTCGATTGGTGTCGACCAAGTCGGTCAACATAGGGTATTTGTTATATTGAGAAGGACTCGAGTCAACCGACACAGCTAGTTTATAAGCCAATATGGTTGACACGGGTTCTTGCTACTGCCTATTGCTTCTCCTCCTCTATGTTGCTAGTTACTGCTCTCCTTTGTTGTTGACTTGTTACCATTGTTAATCCGAACTTAGTATTGCAAATAGGATAAAAATCCTTGTACCCATATAATTGTATATTGTTTCAACATCTGGGATGATTCTCAATTAGACTTCGTATCTTTAACACTAGGGGTGTTTTATTATGTCTACTTTCTCTTCGTATTAAATTTTATGAGAATTGTGGACTCTACGAAGTGGTAACATCTGAGATGGTCGTCAATTAGACCTCATATGTTCAACACTTGGGTGTTTTCTCATCTCTACTTTCTGTATTAAATGTTGTGAAAACTTTTCATTTTAAACATATACTAAGCATTTTTAGGTATGATTTAAATATTTATTAAGTATTTTTAGGTACTATTTATGTTTGAGGATATTTATATTAAATTTATACAGCACAGTTTAATGTGACATATGCTTAGAAAGTGGATTTAAGTAGCCTTAGATGTAAATTATTGCTGACTTTAGCTTATCTCAGAGTTTTAAATCAAAATTTGAAGTTTTTTTGGGTCATTTTCACAGATTTTTGTAAGTTTACCATGTTTCCATCATCATTTTCACTGACATTCCACCGATGTTTGACACGCTTCTTGTTTTTATTGGACTAAAGTTTGACATGAAACAGGTAATTAAAACCATAGAGGGTACAAAAGGAAATTTATCTAGAAGATAAGCCAAACAAAAAGTGAAAATAGTGAACATAGCTGCATCAGCAAAAGGTCCTAAAGCCTATCCCGAATAAACATATTAGAAACCGCAGAGGCTTCCACAGTTGGACACCATTCCAAAATGGAGGAAATAATCTTATCCTGAATATTCTTAAGCGCAAGCCTGTTTCTATGAAGAATTCAGTGGTTTCAATCTATCTTGTCCTCTAATTTGCCTAAGCATATTCTCTTGACTATCCTTAGGCACAAGCCTCTTTCCTTGAAAAATTCAATGGTTTCTCTCAATCCAACGTGTCGACCAGATTGCATGTTTGTGCTTCCCAAACTTCGATTGTTTTTTAAGTAATGGATTATATTCGAAAGATGAACACGTTTATTAAGGATATTCTTAAAAATGACATTGTATTTCTTAAATTGACTATTAGAAACAATACAAATTCACACATATTCCTTTACCAAGATAAGGCATGCTTGATTAGACAGTCTAGATTAATGGGTATAAATTCATGTTTACTAATGTTTCTGAGAGGCCTCATGATTATTGATGAGTATCATTAGTTAGAGTTGTGCATAATTTTGTGTTTCACCTTGCAACATAAACAACCAGAAATATTTTTGGTGCATAATTTTGTTTTGCATTACTTTGGTCTTTGAACTTGACGTACTTTGGAAGGCAGTAACAAGATTTGTTGAGAGGAGTCAGTTTAAAGAGAGTCGCCCAAGGTGGCTTTGTATGGCTGCTCTGAACAAGGTTTTGTCACCCATGAAGTGCAAGTATTGCCATCTGAGACTTTTGCTCTTTCAACTTGGCTCTCTCAGGGAAAACAATTGTAGTGCCTAGGTGAAGATGTGGATTCTTGTTGTAGGTTGTAACAGTGAAGATGAGGGTTGCCTACTTAATGAGGTTGGAGGAATCTCCACTTGTCAAAGGGTGTGAGCAGTGTTGAATGGGGTGTTGGAGGTTGAAGATGTGATAAGATGTTGGATGGGAAATAGGAATGAATGTGGGAGTTTTGAGTGAACTTCTGGGAGTATAGGTAGTCCAGCTCCTCCATTTTGAAGTCATCTTTTCATGTGTTGTATTATGTTGCTATTTTGCTTGTTGCGATGATCTTTTGAGTGTTATGAGCGAAATGATGTAGGGAATGTTTTGTTTGTGTGGGGGGGGGGGGGGGGGGATGGTGTTTG
>JAMKQA010003185.1:0-34520 GCA_024699735.1 Posidonia australis
TCACTTAAACGTGTACTTAACGGGTCGTGTCGTGTATACACGTTAATAGACAGTTCGTGTTTGGGTTTAGTATTAAGTACACGACAATTAAATGGGTCGTGTTTGGGTTTACTATATACATATATTATACACGTTTATATACGACACGACCCGTTTGACATGTCTAACTAAAACCAAAGCAACAGCCTTGAAGTTCCGTTAGGTTTCCAAGACTGTAGGTCCAATCAAACTTAACCAGAATTCCCTGTTCTGGTACCAAGGTGGAGGACACCCACTAGCTCGTGTCCCTCTGAAGTACAGCCAGATCAATGTCCAACAAAACTAGGTAGTGCCACTGAATGACCCTTTTAGTGCATCCCAACAAAACTAACTGATTTTAGGCTCAGGGAATACATCATGATCCTTACTATTCTTTCTAGGCTATTAGGGAGGAGATTTATTACTTCTAAGTCATTTCGTCTTTTATAACCTCTATGTCTTCAATGGAATCTTGTTAATTCTTTTTAGGCCATTCTTAAAGCCATTCTAATGATTCTTCTACTTGTTCTTGTGTCCATTTTAATTATCTTTCTAGGATCAATACATATATACACTCATATATATATATATATATATGTACTAATCAAATCTTGAAATACTCAACATTAATTTAGGGTCTGATTCTAAGTTGCTATTCTCATTATTATAGCATGCTATCAATTATGAGGTTCCCTCTTATCAACTAAATCTCATAGCTTAGCATAAATACAGTCAAGAATGTTGAACATTGGAGAGCTGGGGTTCAACGTTAAACGCTAGTATCTCAAGCGTTTAACACTCTAACCACCCCCACTACACCATAATCAATTCTTCCTAGTGTTCATCTATATCAACTTGCTAGAAACCCAATTACAGGTCTAAGTCTCATGTAACAACTTCTACATGCATCAGGAACCAATTGAAAATCTACTAATGCTGTCATGGCAAGAAAACACATGGGAACTCAGTGCAGAGGTGTAGAACGCTGGAGACTGGGCGTTCAATGTTAAACGCTGACATCTCAGGCATTTAACGCTCTATCATCCAATACTGCACTAAAATTTAGCATGCTCTTTAATTCCAAAACCACTAAGGCATTACTAGCTATTCTTAAGGCATATAAATTACAGCATGCATGCTCAAGGACTACTATTAATCAATTAAATCATTCAAAACAAGGGAATGCAAAGCAATAATGTTGTATGCCCCTTCCTCGATGTCCAATGTTGAATGCCCCAGACCTGACGTTCAACACACATAAACTCCCTTACACTGAAAACTCTCCTTAAAATCATACACGGCATCTCCAAAACCAAACAACCATAACACAGGAGTGGAGGGAACATCAAGCATACACTATATCTTCAAAACTAAACCACAAACACTGCAAAACTTTAACTTAAAGGGGTATGTACCGTGTTTGAAGACTCAACTCCTCCAAGATGTTTTCTCCTCGATCCAAAGCTCCTCTGCTTCTTCCTATCGTCCTTCCTCATTCCATGCTCGACGTTAAGGATGGTTGAAGGTCGTCGGAGGTTGTTGGAGCTCAACTACAAAGCCACAACCACCAAAGAACCCATCTCTTCTTTTTCATCCTCTTCTTCCTCTCATTTTCATCTCTCTCTCTCTCTCTCTCTCTTTTCATCCAGGGCACCCAGATCCCTCCCCAGGCACTCCCTTAGCTTCCTTGAGACGAGGAAGAAGAAGAGAGGAGAACCCCTCAAATATGCACCCCCCATGCACATATACATAGGCAATTTGACTTTTGCATGCATCTTCAGAACGTTGTACGCCTACCTGACAAGCATTCAACGTTAAACGCATGCATCCGAGCGTCCAATATCTTAGGTACAGAAATCTCATGCAAGTGTTGAACGGTTTATATCTGGCGTTTTACATTAAACGCCCCACTCTTCAGCGTTCAACATAACCAAAGTCAAAATTCAATATTTCTGGTGTTAAACAATTGTAAAGCAATGTTTTATATTAAACACCTCACTCTAAACGTCCAACAACTGAGAAATCCCAAATTAAATTTTTAGCTTAAATTGATGCCTAAAATTCGAGATGTTACGAATGACCTCTTGTATAAAATGATACTTGACATTAATGTGCTTTGTTCTCTCATGAAACATCTGATCCTTTGATAGATAAATGGCCCTTTGACTATCACAATACACAATAAACATGGAAGTTTGACCTAGATTGAAACCAACATCTCTAACATTAATTTTACTCTATTTTTTAGTTTTTTTTTGTAATTGATAGCCTATTGATGTAAGGATTATTTTTCCTCATATTCTCCCAAGTTCGAACTCAGGAGAGGGAGATACATACTGCCTCTCTTGGCCACCTACGCAAAAGCAGGTGGTATTTCTACTCAATTTTTCACTAAAATTAAAAATTATCTTCCGTGTTTTTACAATCAACTTTAGCCACATCTTCATTATTTAGCCTTTTTTAATGGCAGCATTAGTTCTATTATACATCAATGTACGGGCTTTATTTTAACACATACTTCATATCGATATACGTCTTTTAATATCATTATCTTCTAATATTCACACACTTATACACTCTTGACATACATATTTTACTATGACAGTCTTCCAGAATTACTAAGGTCGAACTAAAGTAAAAATCTCTTAAGTCTAGCGATTCAATAGACAATAAGAAACTCACATTGATAATGACCTATCTGTTTATAAATTAAGTAGAAATCAAACCCAAGCACAATATACCAATGTATATTCAATTTTGTGTTACATGCTAATTATAGAAATTGGAGTATATCAAAGTATTGACAGAGCCTAATGAGCTCAGAAATGTAGTAGATAATCGAATTTCAGATTGAACAGTGTAGAGAAATTTATAATTAGGTAGAACATTGATGTGGGAGTTAGGGTGCATTTGGATCTATTACAAAGTAGCTTTTAAGCTCCAGATTCTGGGAGAAACTGAAAATATGTCAGAAGTTACTCCAAACGAACTACTGAGCCACCATTTCTGGGAGAAGTTGATGCCTTTTTACTTCTGGAAATGAATATGTATCGAGAAGTTGGGTTTTCTTCGCTTCAGTAGAAGTTAAGATTTACCTCAAAGAAATTCCTAAACTACCCCACGTTTTTTCTTATTATTACCCACCTTGTCCTCGAGGATATACATGCCTTCTCTTTCCCTGTCTCTCGATTAGTCGATGCTCTCATCGAGGAACTTCTTACATTTTTTCTTCGCTTTCTCTCTCCCTCTCGCTATGTATCCAGCAAGAAGGCGACGAACAGTATCAGTTTTCTAGAGCACGCCGATGCTGGTCTTCGTTGTGATAGATCTCCTTCTCTCCCTCTTGTTGGTTTTTATCGTGATGGGCTCCCATTGCAACAATTAGTACCAATTCCAACTGATGACGATGCGAGACAAGAGGATGAAGGTGACGAATGAGATGCTCGACTGCATGCAGGTGATCAAGTTCTAGGCCAGAAAGGAGCACTTCAACAAGAAGATCTAGAGGTTCTAAGAGAGGGAGTTTGAATGGCTAAGTTCTTCTACTTGCTCTCCGACAACATCATTGCTCTCTGGAGTACATCTATGTTGGTTGTCACGCTCATATTTGGGACCTACATGTGGCTTAGGGCTGACCTCAACTCCAGAAACGTGTTAACGACGACGTCCTTCTTCAACATCTTGCAGGAGCCACTAAGAAACTTCTCTTAGGTGTTGATCTCAACATCGTAGGCGATGATATCACTAAAAGAGATTAGATAGATACATGACAAGCCTAGAGTTAGATGAGGTGACTCTAGAGAGGGTGGAAGATTGTAGATAATTTTATATTTTTACTTCTATATCAAAAGTATCAAACATTAAAAACCACAAGTAAATGTTATCTTGTCAAAATGACTTCTACCGTTTACTCAAAAAACTTCTATAATCCATATCAAAAACTAATTAGTAACATCTATGTTCAAAAATTGACTTCCACTGATAGTAACTCCAAACGCATCCTTAGTGAAAGGGACTATCTGCTACTTGATAAATCACATTTCCTCTGCTGTGGTTATCTCATTCGTAGTTTACTTTTAAGTGCCAAAGAGAATCAAAACTCAAAAAGACAAAATCAATGGGCACTAACATATGCTGAGTGCAGTGAACAATAATTTGATTTTACTGGCATCAGTTCCCAAATCCAAAATGGAAGTACAACAGAATACGGATGGATTCCAACCAAGGCACATTTCCTAACCTCTGCCTTGTGCAGTTTAATAACAAGTAACCTTATACACGGTTAGTCCTTCGATTATGGTAGATGGACGGAGCAGACAGGCACCCAGCGAAATCCAAAGACAAATGCGTGAACATGAATCCTTCATAATCATGACGTATCCCTGGCATCTTCTTTCTTCTCTTTCACTTTTGTTTCTTAATGTAAGCTGGTTTCTCTTTTCCTGAAACTATTCAAGAGATTAGAGTCAGTTACCTTAGCATCAAACATCAAGAATGATGATGGTTATCTAGAAGAGAGTAGTTTCCCTTACTCTAATCTAATTATCCTAGAGACTCAAACAGTGCTCCTCTGGTCTGAGGTATCTTCAAAGTAGTATGGAGACAGTCTCCCATCACTTCCAGGCCTAGTATTTGCACCGGCTTTCACTTCAACTAGCATGCTCACCACCCTTCGCATCGAGGGACGGTTGATGGGAAGGGAGCTTGTGCATTGGAGGCCAATGTTAAGTACCTTATGCATCTCCTCTCTGAAACAGGGATCGATCTTTTGGTCCAGAACATGTTCCAATCCCTTCTGCTCTAATGTGCTGCAGACCCACTTCACCAAATCTCTCTCCCCATTGTCCGGATCAATCGCGGGCTTTCCAGTTACCAGTTCTAGAATGACCACTCCAAAGCTGAAGATGTCACTCTTCTCATTGACCCGTAGTGTGTATGCATATTCTGCAATGTAGAAAAACAGAAGTAGAACCACAAAGATCAGCACTGGTTAAATTTTGAACACCATAATGAAAATTAAGAGTATGCTAGTAGCCAGTGACGAAGCTAGGAAAGGGACTTCGTTAAAAATTAAAATAAAAATTTGTAACAATAATATTGAAAATTTTAAAATTTCAGTAAACGATAAGAACCTATAATGTTCTGCTTTGCGTTTACATAATAGTGTTTACTATTGACCAAGCAAACATTAACAATAAACAATTTGATTATCAGAACGCAATTTTAACAAAGAACAATGCCAAAATCATTAGCATCCATAACAAGTACAACTTCAATATAAACACAACAAAGTACACAACATGTGTTGAATATGTCTTGAATTTCAAGTTCTAATACATCGATTCTGTCCACATGGCTTTTGGAAACATATTTGTTGAAAAGCGATAGAGTAGTTCAAAAAAGACATCTGATTTTGCATGATCTAGATTTATGTTTGATTTCAAATTTAAATCCAAAGGTTCTCTTAGATTCATGAAAGAATAGAATTGTTTTCTCCATATATGCGAACCATATGTATTAAGGTAAAATATACTTAACTTGAGATTAAAGAGACTACCGTGGATATTGTGTCACCATCATTTCTCTTAGGTGCATTGGATTTTTAAGGTTCGGTTCTTCCTTATGGAAGATTTCCTTTCTTCCTTGTACTCTTTTGACTATATAGTAATCTTTCCTCTCTCTTTTACATGTGG
Source organism: Posidonia australis (assembly GCA_024699735.1). Classification (NCBI taxonomy): domain Eukaryota; kingdom Viridiplantae; phylum Streptophyta; class Magnoliopsida; order Alismatales; family Posidoniaceae; genus Posidonia; species Posidonia australis. The sequence continues at coordinate 5,712 of JAMKQA010003185.1, forward strand.
GCATAGGTTATTGCTGAACCACAAAAATATTTCTGTGTTTGATATTGTTTGTTTTCTTGTTTGTCTTCTTTGTAGATTTTCACCTATTCTGCTTATGTGTTCACATATTCCCTAACAACATGTTGACAGCAAAAGCATCAATAATAATTGAGTTTTTGGATTGTAAGTTCTTAAGTTTCCTTTTAAATTTCCCCCCCTCCCTTATCCAATGAACCTAAAAAGGCAACTAACTTGTAAACTTCCGTGACCTAAAAATGGCCTTAATGGGCGCAATAGCAGTTCAAAAGAGGGAAAAGGAAGACAGACCTAATGGGCCCATGTAAATAATTTTTGAAACATACCCAATTGCCCACCACGCTCAGGTTGCCTCTGCCCTTTTGGACAACAAAATGCAAACCATGATGGCAAAGTTGTGGAGAAATAGAATAAAAACGAGTAAGAGGGGGAAGTACTTTGTTTGGATGCGTCACAATTGCCATAATCCATAACAATATATTGAGCATGTTATATTCTGATATCAATAACGAGTCCACAACTAGCATGGTTATTGAGGCTCAAATGAGAAACCAAACTAACATTTAATAATGTATCAGGATCAATGATAATGAATCTCCCATATCGTAAGATCCTTTTCTAATCTTTCAAATAAAAGAACTTTCAGGTATGAAGATCGGATCCCTTCAATGATGTCCCACAACCAAATGACACACATTGAAAACAGTCCTGATAAAACTGATCTAAATTTCGACATGCTGCACAAAATCTACAGTGATGGTGATTGAATACATTTATACCATGGCAATTAAAGAATTGTGGTATGCATCAAAGTATCAAACTCAGAAGAAACCAGATATAAATAACGCATAGCCAAAAAAAAACTCACTAGATCAGATGAAAGAAATGCAAAAATAGAGTAAATTACTAATTCACAAACCTGGTGCTATGTAACCACAAGAACCGGCAACAACTGACATTGATTTAGGCCTCTTTCCGATCGTCTCAACCATCTTTGCAACCCCAAAATCGGCAACTCGTGCACCAAAATCTGCATCCAATAGGATGTTATTCGACTTGACATCCCGATGCACAATTGGTGGCACACAATCATGGTGGAGGTAAGAGAGCCCCTCTGCTGCATCCCGAGCAATCTTGTACCTCCTTGGCCAGTCAAGTAACCCACTCTTGCTGCTATGCAACACATCACCCAAGCTTCCATTTGGCATGTACTCATAAACAAGGAGTTTGCAGTCCTTGTGCACGCAGCAGCACCACAACTTCACAATGTTCTTGTGCCTTATCTTGCCCAATGTAGCGACTTCTGCCTCAAAACTATCATCAGTTCTTGAGAGCTTCTCACTGTGATTTTCTTGTTCACCTTCCTTCAATACTCCCCATAATTTCTTCACTGCAACCGCCTCACCATTGCTCAGCACTGCCTTGTAGACCTTCCCAGAAGCTCCAGTTCCGATCACACCATCCTCATCAAGGCAATCCAATACCTCATCCTCTCTGAAGCCCAATTTATGAAAGGATCTAAGAGTCCACAAGTTGTCCTTCCCCTTCCTTTCCTTATTGAAATTCCACTTCCTCCAGTAAAACAGCAAAGACCCAGCTACGAACACAAAGCCTGCAAGTAAAATAATTGACCAGAGCAGCCAGAGGGAAGCGTGGTTCTTCCCCTTGTTGCCTTTTTCATCAGGGCACAGGCCCTCCAGATCACCACAAAGGCCAGGATTACCCAAGAAGCTGTCCTTGAAGTTTTTGTTGGCATATAAAGGTGGTATCTTTCCAGAGAGCTGATTGTTAGAGAGATTGAACCTATTCAGCTTCAAATTCTGCAATTGGATTGGGATAGCACCAGTAAGAAGATTATCAGATAGATCAAGATAATTGAGCACTGGAAGATCACCAAGCTCGGGAGGTATGGTCCCAGTGAATTGGTTGCTAGCAAGGTTCAGTTCACTGAGCTTTATCCATAACTTAATTCCCCTGAGAAGCTCCCCATTGAGGGAATTACCATGGAGATCAAGCTTCTCAAGCTCACCCAATTCCCCTAGTGCTGTTGGTAGAGGCCCGGTGAGCATATTATTGCTAGCAGTGAATTCGATAAGCTTCGATAATGTTCTCATTTCCTCTGGAATGCTCCCAGTGAACCGATTGTCGGAGAGCACCAATTTGGTGAGATTGCTGCCACCTGAGATCACAGGGGAAATGTTGCCAGCGAGCGAATTTCCAGCAAGATCAAGCAAGTACATGTCTGGCAACCCCCATAGTCCAGTAGGGACTTCGCCAGAGAGGAGATTGTGACTAAGTCGGAGTCTCTGCATCGTCCTACACCGACCAAGCCCTTCTGGCAAGCTCCCGGAGAACACATTGTCGATCAGCATCAGCTCCTCGAGCCGACCCATGTCGCAGATTCCCTCAGGAATCCTTCCGGAGAAAAAATTCTGGGTGACATCAACGAATACAAGAGGAGAATTGTTACCCAAATCACGTGGGAGCAAACCAGTAAACTTGTTCTCAAACAACCTGAGCTCCGACAACTTCACTGCCTTCGAAACGGAGACTGGAAGAGTACCCACAAGCCGATTCTGGTAAAGATTCAAGCTTTCCAGCTCAGGAAGCTCAAACAACCCAAACGGAACAGTACCCACAAGCCGATTCAACGATGCATCGAAGTTTCTGAGCTTAGTGAGGTTACCCAACCCCTCCGGCACCCCGCCGGAGAGAAAATTCCCGTAGAGCTCGATCTGGAAAGCATCGGAAAGCATCGACACCTCCGGCGGAATCTCCCCCTCGAGCCTATTGTGAGAAACATCAAGATTCTTCAGGCTCCTGAGACCACCAAAGGAAGACGGAATGCTCCCCACAAGATTACAGCCCGCAACCCAGAGAATCTCAAGCTTGGTCAAGTTCCCAAACTCAGCCGGAACAACCCCGGGAGCAAAGGGGTTGTAGGAGAGATTCAGCTGCCTCAGACTACTCACATTCCCGAGAAACCCCGGGATCTTGAAGGTCAAGAGATTGCCCACCAGAGAGAGGTTCTCCAGCTTCAGGAAGAGCCCGAACTCCGGCGGGATGGGCCCGGAGAAGTTGTTCCCGGAGAGATCGAGGTGGAGGAGGGAAGGGAGGGAAGGGAGAGACGGAGGGAGGGGACCCGCGAGGAGGTTCTGGGAGAGGTCGAGGTGGGCGAGGGAGGAGCATGGTAGGAGGGAGGAGGAGGGGAGGGTGGAGCCGAAGGAGTTGTTGGAGAGGTCGAGGTGGGTGAGGGAAGGTAGGAGGCAGAGGGCGGAGGGGAAGGGGCCGGAGAGGGTGAGGGAGGAGAGGGAAAGGGCGGTGACAGAGAGGGTGGAGGAAGAGCAACTGACATAGGACCAGTTGCAGGGAGTTGGGTCGGTGGGGTTCCATGTGGAGAAGGGGAGAGGGGAGGCGCTGGTGAGGGTGGAGACCAGGGTGAGGAGATGGTGGCCTTCTTGGGTGAGGGAGTGGCTGGAGGGGGCCAGGAGGAGCAGGAGGAGGAAGAGGAGGTTGTGACGGTGATGGTGATGGTGGTAGGGTGGAGTAGTCATGGTGGTAGTGGTGGAGAAAGGTGGCCGAGGTTGCTGGGGGGAGTGGAAGTGTGGGAGGGTTTTAGTATTTGGTGTTGTCATTAGATTATCAGATTATCAGATTATCAGATTATCAGATTAGGATTGGGATTTGTAAAAGGGACCTGTGATTGGTTTAGATTATTCTAACCAGAATCTTTTGATAGCTTAAATATGTATCAAATGAGAGGAAGTAATCGTTTCAAGTATGAAAATTTTCATAATTTAAAATGATGCACTTTTTGATCAGAATCAAATACTGTCATAAGCTGTAATATGAATCAAACATGAGCAGATTTTTGATGCATGAGTAGATTGCTACGTCAGTGCATGAGCAGATTTTTTGTGTAGGTGTCAAATCAAATGTCAAAGCGGGTGCATTCCCTATTTTTGTCTGCATATGTACAATAAGGTTTATGGTGGATGGGGGTGCTTATATTTTAATATAAGTTGGCACACTATTATATATTTTAACTATTTAAGTGATTCGACTCTACTTTTTTTTTTTTTTTCTTTTCTTTTTTTGATATAGATTCGAATCTAGAAAAGAGGTAGAAGTTTCACTCCTCTTAGTCAACTGCATCATGGTATTTGATTTAATTGATTCGACTTTTCTAGACAAGGTATTGTAAAAATTCTTCTTAGAAAAAAAAATCTTTGTTATTATCTATTTTACAAAAAAAAAAATAATATATATAGCATATTTAAAATCAAATTTCTCACTATTATGACATGATTATTTTTGGATAGAAAATTAATATTGATATCGGTTTAATGTGTGTGTATTATTCAAGTGTCTTCCATAGAGTAACGTGTCTTCCAAAACAATGTTATCATTGTTTTGTTCGAGTTCATATTTATATACGTTCACTGTTATTAAAATATTTTTATTAAGAAATCAAGTTTCAAACATATAAAATAATTGATAAATGTAGTATGAATTTTGTACAAAAGTCCCTTTTTTTTTAATTCGAATAAAAATATCATAAAATGTCTTTTATAGGTGCTTACAAAATTTTTTTCCTGTAAGTACTTAATTAGGACTATTGGATGAAAATTCCATGTTTTTCTTTACTTTCTTTATTATCTTCTCTCTTTCTCGTATCTTTTCTTCCACCCTCTTTCTTTTCTCCTCATTGTCACCACTGCATTCTCTTCCTTCCTTCTTCCGTTGTTGTCGCCACTTCCCCCTTCGTGTCGTTGCTGTCACCATCACTAACTTCCCTTTCCTCCTCTAGTGCCACTCTTGTGTACACAGGGAGACCCTATGTACCATCGTCGACCTCTCCTTCCTTCTCCAATGCCTCTCCCAAGTACCATATTGTTCGCCTCCTCTACCACCACTACTGTCGCTTCTCCTTTGCTACCTCCTCATCTTCCGTCATCTCCTCGCATACGTCGTCATCTCTCCTCCTCTTTGTTCTTCTTTCTTAACCGTTGGATGTATCTAATGATGTAAGTAATGCATCTACAGGGATTCTTCCCTACAGATGTCTACAGAAAAAACGTTCCTTGAAAATATTCATTAGATACGAGAGTAACTTCAAATGACTAAAGCATGCATTTCATAAATGTTTGAACAAAGATTTGCATTGTCCTTATTAATATTGTCTTACTACCTTTACCGATTCTTCTTTTCATGTGGATGTGGTTTCGTTATTTTCATTCATAATTTAAGCTAGGGATTCTTAATATCTCTTAAAATAATCTAAATAATTAAATATATCAAAAGATTTTAAAAACATTAGTGAACTATTTAAATGAATATTCATAGATTTCTCTCTCTTTTATGGTTTCCATAATTAACATAAAAATTATCAAACTACACTTTTTTTTAAAATAATTAATAAAGGATATCATCAAATACTTGAAGACCTCATGATGTGATGCATGATATCGTAATATGGTTGATTCCCTACCTTATTTTTGAATATGGTACGGAATTGATTCCCTTATTGTTATGTTAAAATTGAATTTAAAATACACATGAGATCATAACTTAATCAATAGGCTTCATTATCTCTTCTTTTGTGGACATAGTACTAAATGTCGACGTGTATTATTAAAATTTTACTAACATGTGTCTTATTTTTAAGTTACCGATACAATTTCGACACGACATCGATATAAAAGTTTTGTAAATAAATGTTGATTTTTTTACTGTATTTCTACCAATATGATATTAACATAACGATATTTTACTGACATGTATATACTTTTCAATTTGTCAAATTTTGATACGAAAGTAACATTTAAAACCTTATTTGTGGAGAAATAAGAGTTTCAAATTGTTTTCTTTTCACTTTTCGTGTGTGCTTTCTTCTCCACTTAAAATGATACTAGGATCTAATGTCAAAAAAAAATGGAAAAATGAAAGTTAATGATGGATATTTTTAAAATATAAAATTATTTTTAATTGATCATAATTGAGAAAGACCTTAAGAGTAATGTTTTCCAAATCAAAGGTGACTATTAATCAAAACAATAGATTAATCTCTACATATGCACTCTCTTTTGGAATCATAGGAATTTTAGCAAAATAACTCCAACGAGATCGCTTGTACGTTTTTTTTTTGGTTTTTTTTTTTAGTGCTCGAGATTCGAATATGTAACTTTCTAACTAAGATAATAATCACTTGTCAAAAGCTGCTATGCTCTATTAGATGATGATGATCTTAGGTCTAACTTCAGAAATAATATTTGGAAGAGTTGGATATCTTCAAAAATTAAGATCTTTGAGTAGTTAGTAACACATGATAAAATATTTGCTCGAGTAAATTTATCTACAAGATGATGGATAGGTTCAATCTCCTCTATATCCTATGGCCATAATTGTGAGTCTACGACTCATATCTTCTTACATTGAGTTATAACTATAAATGTTTGGAATTTTTCCTAAATGATATTAATTGCCTAAATAAAATATATAACTCCAACATTTATTCACTACTCAATCATATAAAGTACAATTTAAATTTAAAGGACTGAAACATGTTTATTCCAGTAGTTTTGTGGACACGATGGTTATAAAGAAATGCTAGAATTTTTAGAAATAAGATCAAGAATTTATCGTCCATTCGTTTTCAAATTATATCGTTAATATCCTCTTAGTTAGATAATCTAGTTACAGCTGAAGGGTTGGTGGCTATATCTCAAGTCATATAACATATGCAACAGGAATAGGATTAAGATAGAACAAATCAAACTGCTCAAGTGATTGCCACATCTATTGGTATTTCTGTTGATCTTGTTCATGTCCCTAATGACTCCAGTCCTACTGCTACCACGATTTACGATCCATTAAATCCCACCTCTGGTTAAACCAACTAAAGAATTTGGTGTTATTTCTTAATAATTTTTTGGACAATTTTTCCTAGACTGTGGTTGTTTTAACTAATACATTCTAACAATTTCGACGTATGCCTTCTTTTTGTGGGAAATGTGTTTTTTCTTAAGGATTGTTATTTAAACTATATAATTTTGGATTTCACTCGGTGTAGTAATATTCATAGTCAAGTATTTATTAATATTATATTAAATAGTTATTGTTTAAAAAAAATCACTTGTCAAACCAACTGTGCTTTATTCGATAATGTATGACAATAAAGAACAAGGCGTCCATTCGTTGTGCTTTTAATAATTTAAAAAAAAAAAAACTTATTGCTCCATTGAAGTTCTCTTTTTTTCTTTTTGGCATGCACAGCACAACAGAAAGTGCTTGTGGGTTGGAAAGTGGTGTTATAAAGAAAATTTCATTCAATAATATAATATGTGTAAAGTACACTTAGTACCGTTTGATAACGATTATTAGAATCAAATTATGGGAAAAAAATATTTATTTCTGAAAAGTTGAACCAAATAATTTTTTTTACACCAAATTATTTCATTAAGTTAGCTTTTTATATGCATAAAAGCTGACAAATAAGTTGATTATAAAAAATTACGAAGATTATTTTTTTTAAAAACGTTATTTATAAAAATAATCTATTTTTCCGTTACTAATAACTACCTTGAAGAAGGTTAGAAATAAAACTAATTAACTTACATTTTTTTTTGTTAACGATAATTTTTTATACATATTCTAAGATTCGAATTCGAGACCTAAAACCACTTTAAAACATCGAGACATTTTCAATTAACTTGCATTTTACTCCATGGTACTGCACGGCAGGGAAGCGGAAGGATTGTTGGAATTCCAATGAACCATTAATTAAAAGATCACCTGAGGATTGGAATCGCACTAAAAAATAATGCAACAAGATCAACCAACGGTATACTAGTCCAAAGACTGGTTTCCATGAGCCAAGAACAGACCAGCGGTCACTCCATCAATTATTGTTTCACACAGCATCCATTGTGTTGTTGTGCGTTCATGTATTTTTTTTATTCTTTTTTTGGTTTCTTTCTCTGCACATGGCAAGCCAGCCATGAGTCCAATTATTAAACACTGGCAAAACCAAAGCGTTTTGAGTGGTGGCCGGTGGCCATTGGAGACATTGATTGTGTCATCTCGATCCTTTTCAAGTGAGACTGTGGCAGTTGAACACGTTATTAATGTGTAGTAGGCTCTTGCTGTTCTGGTCGTGGCATACCACCTGTAGATCTTGTTGAAAATGGAAAATGCAGCAAAGGTTTGATCTTATCAGACAAACCCCACTTGCACATGGATAAGTGCCTATCATTCATTATGAACAGTAGACTGCATTGACTATTCAAAAGGAGAGGGGAAAAAAAAAAACAAAACAGTAGGCTCTGATGGAGAAATTAAATGGTAGAAATAGGCCACCATCCATGGATGTCTGGTCGTTTGGTTAGCATATAGCTTGCAGATTCGGATTTTCCTTTTCCCCTTTTTCCTTTGGCAAGTAATCTAGTTCTATTCCATATAGCTAATTTATGATGACAGTGTCTATTCCATCAGTATCAGGTGGACTGAAAGTTAAAAGCAGCTTAAAAAGGAAACTAAAGCAAATCCATGTAGATGCTGATCATACAGAGCAATTGAATAGAAAAACCTTGAAACTAACACTATTTATATAACACTCTAATGAAAAGAACTGTTGCTCAAATAGCCAACAAAACTAAACTTCAAAGCCATCAAATATACCACCCTAATCCCACTCTGCATGTATTCTTGATTCACTGCTTTTAGAAATCTAGAAATAAAATGCTTGTTACATAATATTAAAGCCACAAATTCACCAAAACAGAATATCCATTCACTCCAAACCTCACCTGAAACTATTCACATCATCCAGAATAACTCTTTATGGAGCCAACAGTCTCTTTACACCAGCCTCTTGCTCTGCTGTTAATCTTGAAGGGAACCAGATACAGAACTTGAGTTTGAGATCGCCCTTCCTAGATGGGTCCGTTGGAATTGGCATCCCTTCGCTAGGCACGACCTTCTTAAAACCTGGATGTATGATGGAATTTGTGGGTATGGTTAGATTCCGGCCATCGAGAGTAGTCAAGTGGGCAGTGTAGCGTGTTAGTGCCTCGACCAGTGAGATTCTCTGTGTTACAACCAGATCGTCCCCCTCCCTACTGAAAATGCTGTGCGGTTTCTCGTCTATGATGAAGACCAAATCAGCAGGTATGACATGCGGCTGCTCATTCCCTTTCTCAGGGAATGTGATCTTTGTTCCTTTCTTCCACCCAGGCTTTATCTCAATCGTAAGAATCTCCTCTCGCAGTGTTTTTCTGGTTAAGATACAATGATGAGCACAGGGAACAATAAAATTGTTACTGAATTCTACCATTTGAGGTTTTAAAACTGGGGAAAAGGAATGCTATAAAATCAATAGAAATGTCTTCCATACTACTAATATAGTTTTCCTACAAATTGTCTATGGCGCTTAGCCACATATTGACTAAACTACTTCTACATTGAACCCTGCTGAATAGGCCCTCAGCCATGACTAGAGTTCACTCGGACAAAATTTGGAAAGAAACGAATATTAGGTCACCTTAGTATATAGGTAATGGCTCACTGTAGTTAGTTGACGTGGCAAATAAGTAATGGCCTGTTACAACCAGCAGCCTAGCCTGTCCATAAAATTATATTAAGTAAATAGATATCCATTTACTTATATAATCTTTAACATTAAACAATATTAAATCTAACACTCTCCTTCAAATCAAAACATTTGTATCTATATCATCCCTAGCTTGTTACAAAAAAACTTAAAAATACCAACATTCAGTCATTTTGTGAAAATGTCTGCTAGTTGCTCAAACAACAGAGTATATGGAATAAAAATGATTCATCTAATCACAACATCTCGAATATAGTGACAGTCGACCTCATGAAATGTTGAATTATGGACAATGAAGATAGCCACTTGGTTGTCACATTGCATAGACATTGGAACCATGATCATAAAATCAAGCTTTACTAACAATGACCTTAGTCATACCATTTCACTAGTAGTTTGAGCTATAGAACGGTATTTTACTTCTGCATTAGATCTGAAGATCACATTCTACTTTTTTACTTCTCCAAGTAATAAGATTATCTCCCACATGGGTACAGTAACCTTAAGTGGATTTTCTATGTCCTTTATCACTAATATAGTTAGAGTCTGAATAGACTTCAACTTCAAAACGTCCACATTTTTTTGTATACAAAACTTTTGCCATGGATTTCCTTAATGTATGCTAATACATGCATAGCTTCTTTCCAATGGATCATCTTAGACTTATACATAAACTAAGTACGTAATTTCAGAACATAAGAAATATTTGAACGTGTGACAATCAAATAGATAAGTTTTCCGATCAACCATCTATAAGACTTCTAAGGTGTTATCCCAAAAATCCAAATTCTGATCTATAAGAGTCCTTTCTAGTTTGCATCCTAGAAGTTCAGTTTCTTGGAAAAGATCAAGCGCATGCTTTCTCTATAATAGACCTATCCTATCTTTGTTATAAGCGAACTCAATTCTTAGAAAATATCTCGACCTTTCTATATCCTTTGAGGCAAAATACTTCTTCAGATACTCTTTTGTATCTATCATTCCTATGGTATCATTATTTATGAGAAGAATATCCTCAACATACATTACGAAGATAACACTACCATACCTTCTGATGAACGTTGAATGATCGACAGCATAATGTTGAAACCCATTATCCATGACAATCTTGTTGAATTTTTCAAACTAAGCTCTTGGACTCTACTTCAATCCATAAATAGCCTTCCTAAGAAGACATCCTTTGTCATGCTCATGAGCGACATACCTAGGAGGTTATTTCATAAGTACTTGCTTTGTCAAATTGCTTTATAAAAACATGTTTTTGGCATCCAACGAACATAACTCTCATGACTAATTGATGGTGACAAAGAGCAATACACAAATACAGTTTAGTCCAGCAATAGGTGAGAAATTCTCTTCATAATTTATCCCAAATGTCTAAGTGAAGCCACAGGCAACCAGACGAGCTTTGTAGCGATTCACAATACCATTAGGTTTGTACTTGATGGTATAACCTCAACGACATCCAACCATGTTAGTCCTAGTTGGATGAGAAATCAAGTCCCACGTACCACGAGATAACAGAGCCTGTATCTCCACATCTATTGCTTTTTTCCACTAAAAATCAAGCATTGCTACTTCGTAGGTTTTGGGAGTAAACTATGCAAACTGATAAAAAGATGAGTGAGGGTTTGAAGGTAAACAATGGTAAATCATTTATCCTTTCGAAAAGTAACAGAGTTTTGAAGATACGTGGAAAATGACCTGCAAATAGTTGTGGATGATGATCCCATTGGTGGCATTGATAGACCTGCAAAGGATGTGCGAGGGTTTGAATAGCAGCTAGTGTAGATACTCTATTTTCATCACTCCCTTATTTTTTCTTAGGTTGCATCATACCATATCATATTACATTCAACCTTAGAGACCTTTCTCTCAATCTAAGAACTCTCCTAATGCTCATTTGTTAATCCTAACCATACGACGTATGCTTCATAGCATTCAACGTTAGACGCGGCACAAGCTACATTCTTTGTTGAACACTGGAAGCTTAATGTTTTACAATGTCAAATTGTTTTTTCCAAATTGCAGTCAAACCTTCCTTTTTTGGATTTAAGACAATTTTTCTTTATTTTAAACGAGTCTACATATCTTATTTAGAAGTTTTTATTAACTCATTTAAATGACCTAAATGAGCATTGTGACCTGGCACTCAAATTTAGTAAATTTGCAACCTGAGTGTGTAAGATGTTGAGCATGCTACGTTCTATGTAGAATGCATGAATTCTAGCGTCTTACACCTGACAATTGTGCTCTCCATGCTTTCCTTCTTTCCTTTCTTAGAATAATTTTAAATTCAAATTATTTCCATTTAAAAATAATTATGTTAATCGTGTGTGGCCTTAATCAAACTTTATTCTCCATTAATGGGAGAATAGTCTTTCATTAAATGTGGTTGGGCGTCTACAGGTGTAAGATGCAGTTGATGTTGTCTTCTACATAAAATGCAGCTCTGCTCGTGCTTTACACCCTAGATTTAGAAATTTTTTGTTGTAGCTAGACTGCCTTGTCAATTTTAGATCTCTTGCCTTCCTTTGATCCTCCCACACCTCTATAGATACCTTAGGACCTCAACATTTGACGGGAGACAAATTTAAGAGTTAGACAACATTTAGGGAACAAAATTCAGACTAAGGAGTAAGGAGTCGTAGAAATTTGAGGAGGTTTTGAGTAGGAGTTATATTACTATCATGCAGGAGTTATATTACTATCATGCATGAGTATCAAGAGAAGCTTGCAGTTGCTAAGTTTATCTTTACTCTCAAACCAAAGTTGGTTTCACAGATACAATGTCACATACTTAGTGGAGATATTGTTCCTTCCTTGACTACTACTTTTTCCTGTGTATTGTGCATTACTACTAGTACTCCTATTGTGCACAACGATCAATCTGCTTTGGCTACCTATGGACATGGACGTGACACAAGTCATGGTTGTGGTCACGACAGGAGCTACAAATCAGGGAGAGGACTTAGTACCAGACAGGGCAATCTCAAGTGTGATTACAGTGGGTGCATGAATCACTCCTTTGATCATTGTTAGGCGAAGTTTGGAAAACTGAATTAAGCCAATACTGTTACAGAAGCAACTCCATCAACACATATAGAGGTGACTAATACTGTAATGATTACTCAGGCTGAGTATGATCAACTCCTACAGATAACCACTACTACTCATATTGCTACTCATACTACTCCTTCAGGTAAGTAGGTCTTATTCACGACTTCTTATGAGGACTGGGTGGTCGATTCAAGAGTGTCAAAGCATATGTCTGGTATACACAGTGTTTTCTCTACATTATCCTCTTCTGTTTCCACATCCTCTATTACCATAACCAATGGGACTAGTTCTCTTCTCTGTGGATAAGGGAATGTGTCTTTATCCAATAATCTAATTTTCCTAGCTTACTAAAAATCATCATTGTGCAATGACACCTTTTCCCACTTATCTTCCTATACAGGACCTATGGACTAGGAGATGGATTGCTTCGGGGCCTGAGAGTGATGACTAGTATTGTCTTAGTGTTAGAAAGGAAAATGATGCATCTGCTTACGCTTCAATTACTACTAAGTCACAGTATTTATGGCACTGTCGTTTAGGACATCCTTCATTAGATAAGTTAAAGAGTCTTTTACCAAAGTCTGTTGCAGTCAATAATTTCCAATGTGAGTCTTATCAACTTGGGAAATAACGAAGATCATCCTATCTACCACATCAAGGAAAACAAAGTCATGTTCCCATAGAGTTGGTTCACTCTAATGTTTGGAGTCCTTGTCGAGTTGAGTCTGTTCTAGATTTTAGGTATTTTATTATCTTTATTAATGATTTTTCTAGGATGACTTGGGTCTATCTTCTAAAAAGTAGAACGCAAGTTGTTGACGTCATAATTGTTTTTCAATGAAATAAAAACTCAATTTTGTAAGTCATTGTGTATATTTCATACTGATAATGTCCTTAAATATGTTCAACGTGAAGTGTCTCTTTTGTGTGAAGCATAAGGAATTATCCATCAGACCTCTTACATTAAAACATCTCAACAGAATGGTGTAACAAAACATAAACTTCACCACTTACTAGATGTCACTAGAACTTTTATGGCACAAATGAAGGTACCTCAACCGTTGTAGGTAAATGTATGTTACTTAGTCAACAGAATGCCTTCTTTTGTCCATGGATATATTCCTCATTGTCTTTTGTTTCCTCAGAAATCTCTTTTCTCTCTACCTCCAAAAATTTTTGGTTGTATGTGCTTTGTCAAGGATACTCATCCAAACATTGATAAACTTTTATCTCGATCGATTTGTTGTATGTTTGTCGGATATTCTCATACTCAAAAAGATTATCGATGTTATGATCCAGTATACAAGAAATACTATGTTTCTGTGGATATTACTTTTTTTGAGAATATTCCTTTTTCTACTTCCATGTGTGACTCCTTAGTACCTCTTTCTCTTACTATTCCTACTGCAAATCAAATTCCACTAACTATTATTGGGATTCCTGTTGCCAAACCTACTAAAGTATACGTAAGGAGACCACGGCAAAATGTATAGACATCTTCCATAGGTATCAATAATCTAACTTCTTCTAATATAGGTCTAGTTCCCACTACTCCTACACCTTCAGAGCTTGATATAACTATTATCCTTTAGAAAGATACCCTCTCCATTGCACATCTACTATCCAATTTTATTACCTACAATAAACTACATCCTATGTATCAGACTTTTGCTTTGCCTTTGTCATCTGTTTCTATACCTAAGAATTATCAAGAAGTGTCACAAATCCCTAAGTGGAGAACGATTATGGATGAGGAAATGTCTGCCTTATAGTCTTGTAGAACATGGGATTTTGTTGTTCCACCAGTCGATGTAAAAATTGTGAGCTACTGTTGGGTTTCACTGTGAAGTACAAACCCAAAGTCACCATTGATTGACATAAAGCTCATTTAGTTGCCCATGACTTCACTCAGACATTATGAGATTGATTATTTTGAGACTTTTTCACCTATTGCACTTCTAAATTCTATTAGGATTTTGCTCTCTATTGCAATAAATCAAAGGTGACCTATATATCAGTTTAATGTAAAAAAATGCCTTTCTCTATGATGATCTTCTTAAGGAGGTGTATATGAAACAACTCTTTAGGTATATTTCTCATGAAAAGATGCATGTGTGCATGCTAAAGAAGACAATTTGATGTGTGTGTGCAGGCTAAAGAAGACAATTTATGGCCTCAAAGAAAATCTCAGTGCCTATTTAGTGAGCCTACAGTGTGGTTTGGCTTCCACAGGTGTAATGTTGATTATTCTATGTTTGTCAGACAAAGACCTACTGGCTGCGTCATCTTGGTCGCCTAGTGACTGGTAGTGACAAGGCAAACATTGATAAAAGTAGAGAATTCCTCAAGAAACATTTTGTGACAAAGGATTTGGACAGACCCAAATACTTCTTCCTGGTAATTGAGAGGCATATATAAAGTATGGAGTAATCCTACCTCACAAGAAGTATGTGCTCGACTAATTGCAGGAGGCAGGCCTACTTGATTGCAAACCATCTAACTTTTTAGTTGATTCCAGCTTAGATTTGTGGGAGATCTTAAGGATGTAGGACGTTACTGGCGACTTATTGGGAAACTAATCTATCTTACTGTGACCCACCTAAACATCACCTTTGTAGTTGGATTGGTCAGTCAGTTTATACATCAACCAAGGGAGATACATTAGAAGGCATTTCTACAAATTTTGTCTTACTTGAAGAATGCTCCTGATAATGGCATATACTTATTTAGTCACTTGTTTCATGCTTGACTTACGCTAGTAGATAGTCTCGATTTATTCAAATATTTTCAAGCCCTAACACTCCATCCACGTCATTCGTTCCATTACAAGGGACTTTTACCAAAACCAAATGCGGACTTCCAACCAATAAGGAGTCCTTTCAATGTATCATTTAGCTATCAAGTTTCCAAGTCAATGTCCACTAGTTCTCAAAAGGCCCTAACTATATACAAAGCTTCTTGGTTTCAATACAAACATTTCTTACAAAGAGAAAGATAAGTAACTTTTGAAACAGTAACTCCTTTATATTTCCAGAAACTAAAGTATAGTTGCTTCTAGTCGGAAATTAACTTTTATACTTGGATTTAAAGGTTAGAGTTTTACCAAATAGACCTTTAAAGGATATAGCAATTTACCAACTCACCAGCCGTCAAATTTGGAATTTCAAGATTAAAATAAGACTTACCTTTATCTCAACAATTTACCAATGCCTAGCTTCAAACTTAGATATTTCACATCAAGATTTGGTGTATCCTTATTCAACATACAGGCTACAGGGTTATTAAAGGAAATTACAATGGCAACTAGCAAGTAAACATTTTAGTTCTCTAAAACAAAAAAGGCAAGGATGCGAGAACATGCATAAAATACTAACTGAAATGTGACCACATATGTAGATGCGACATTTATCTGAAGTGCACCTCTATCATGTTGAACAAGAGGATTAACATAAATAAATGCCTCAGCCACAACCATACAATCATTAGGTACAAATAGATTGAAGAATCACAAAACCAGGTCAAAGACTACCATAACTATAACCAATGTTAGGTTAGGAGAATAGAAAGATCATCTATTGATAATGAGTAGTTACACATACATATAGGTCTATCAAATATCCTACTAAATTAAATGGATATCCAATAACCCATCTAATATAACCTGCATAACTAACTCTCATATTCCTCCTCAAGCTGGAACATACATATCAACCATGCCTGACTTGTCACACAAAGACTCAAACATCCCTACACTAATGTCCTTTGTGAATATATTTGCTAGTTGCTCAGAAGACTGAGTATAAGGAGTAGAGATAATCCCTCTCATAACCATGTCCCTCACAAAATGACAGTCAACCTCAACGTACTTTATTTGCTCATAGAAAGTGAGAATGTTTGCAATGAAAATGGCCGCTTGATTGTTGCATCGCATGGACATAGGAATCTCGACATCAACCCCAAGTTGCTCCAATAGTGACTTCACCCGCATCATCTCACATGCTATCTGTGTCATAGATCGGTACTCAACCTCTACACTAGACATTGACACTACATTCTGCTTCTTACTGCATTAAGTAACCAAATTGCCTCCTATATAGGTGTAAAAGCCAGGTGTGGATTTCCTGTCTCCTTGATCTCCTACATATCCTGAGTTTGAGTAGGTTAATATTCTGGTGTGCCCATTTTCCCTGTAGACTAAGCCTTTCCTGGAGTGCCCTTCACATATGATAAGACACGAAGAGCTCTCAGCCAATGCACTCTCCTAGGCTCATACATAAACTGACTCAAAAGACTAATTGCATATGAGATATCAGGCCTAATCACAATCAGTTAAATGAGCTTTCCGATCAACCTTCTGTACTGACCAGGATCCTCCAAGAACTCCAAGCTACTGTCCTAGAATGCAGGTGTCTGCTCAATAGGAGTGTTCTTTGGTTTACACCTCAGGAGACCTGTCTCTTATAAGAGATCCAGAACATACTTCCTCTGTGACAATGCCATCGTACCATGTGCATAAGCAAACTCAATCCTAAGAAAGTATCAAGGCTTACCCATATCTTTTGTCATAAAGTGAGTATGTAAACACTTTTTGATCTCTACAATGTTCTTGCATATCACTGTCTGTCACAAGTATGTCATTTACATATACTGTTAAAATGACACATCCACCAACTGTCTTCCTGTACAAAACTGAATGATCCATTGCTCACCTTTGAAATCCACCAGCAAGAACCACTTGACTGAACTTCTCCAACAAAGCTCTACGACTTTGTCTAAGGTCATAGATTTCCTTTTTGAGTTTGCACACAAGATCCTTTCCCTGAACAACATACCCTGGAGGTTGCTCTATCAAAACAAACTCTGCCAAATTCCATACACAAAAGCACTCTTAACGTCCAGCTGACACACCTCTCATGAGTGATTTATAGCTAGTGAAAGAAGCACTCGGATGGAATTAAGACGAGCAACCGGTAAAAAAGTCTCCTCATAATCTATCTCATACTTCTGAGTGAAGCCTCGGACTACCAACCTTGCCTTATATCTGTTAATGCTGCTATCTGCTTTGTACTTGATAGAGTAGGCTCATTTGCAAGTGACTATTGTAGCCCCAGCAATGCGTGTCACCAATTCCCATGTGCTACGACCAGTAAGTGCAACTATCTCCTCATCCATAACAACCTTCCACTGAGATAAGGATAGTGCCTCCTGATGATTTTTGGGAATAGACTGAGAAACAAGGGACAATGCGAAACTACAGAAGCGAGAGTGAAGAGAATCATAAGAGATAAAATAAGAAATAGGATTGGCTGTGCAAGAACGGGTACCTTTTCACAGGACAATAGGTAGATCGAAAAACTGGTAGACAAATTTGCATCTGCAGAGGGGGATAATTCGGTGATGCAAGGCACTAGGACATGCTAGCGTCATTGATAAACCTGGAAAGGACTAGTAATACCTGATGGCAAAGTGGGACCTCCTTGAGCATTGTCATCCTACAACTGAACAACTAATGGAAGGGAGACTGACACACTGAATGGTAGAGACACTTCATAGTATGATATGGACTCAAAAGAGGTGACATCAGTCGACACAAAATAACGCCTGGTGGGAGGATAGAAACATTGATATCCCCTTTGAGTTTGTGAATACCCGACAAAAACACACTTTACAGATTGAGGAGATAGTTTGTCAAGATCAGAAGAAAGGTCTTGGACAAATGTCACACACCCAAACACTCTAGGAGTCAAACTGAATAGACTGAACTCAGGCCTAAGACGACGAAGGAGGACTTCCCCCCAAGAGGTGCAGAAGGCAATCTGTTGATCAAGTAAGTAGTTGTAACACTACGCTAGACCACATCTACTTAAGGACATGCATATGAACCATGAGAGTGCGGGTGACATTTAGAATGTGTCTGTGTTTGCATTCTACAATCTCATTCTACTTTGAGGTGTGTGGACAGGATGGCTGATGTAGAATACCCAATGAAGCATAATAAGAAGCAATTCTATGCTGAATAAACTCAAGTGCATTATCAATGCGCAAAACTTTAGGAGTAACATCAAACTAATTTTTTATTTCTATCACAAATGTTCTAAGTACATCATAGACATGACTACGATCCTTGAGTAAATATACTTAGGAGACTTTAGAAAAATCATTAATAAAAACTATATAATATCTATGCCTTGAAACAAACTGAACTCTAGACGAATCCTAGATATCACAATGAACTAACACAAAAGCAGTAGTACTGGACACAAGACGTAATCTTTTAAAAGAAGTACAATGGTGCTTACCCAGCTAACAAGACTTACAATCAAACTGCGACACTGGACACCAGGGCAAGGCCTGTTGAAGCTTATGAAAAGATGGATGACCCAACCCATAGTGTCACAAGGAATAAGACTCGGAAGCAGACACCACAAAGGCTAGTCCTTGAGGTATATCATCATGAACCAGCAGGTACACTTCATTTCCTCGCTTACGGTCCAAACCAATCATCCTCCCCGTCTACAAATCCTGAAAGATACAATGAAAAGGAAAGAATGTGACGTAATAATATAATTGTTTGGTAATGACACTAATAGACAAAAAATTTACAGGAAAATCAGGAACAAATAGAACTTTGTCAAGTGACAGTTGTAAAGAGGCTTGGACGACCCTTTTATTAGAGACAGGACACGTTGGGCCATCGACAATCGCCACAAATCGAAAATCAGACAACTGAGATAAATGGATAAACAAGCTTCGTGTACCTGACATATGCGATGAAGCATTGGAATCAATAATCCAGGAAGAGTCTCTAGATGCAAGGAAGGTGCTAGTACCTGAGGAGCTAGCCTGAGTAGTCATGGTTGCAGAATCCGTGACTTTTAACTATTGAAACCTCTCGTAATCTGCCTGGGAGACTGTGAAAGTCTGCTCCTTAGTAGTAACTACAGCAGTGTAGGGCTCTGTGGTGACATTCACCATTTATGGTCAGCCAATAATATCCCAACACTTATCTATTTTGCGCCCCAATCAACCACAGTGTGTACACCATGGACGTCCGCTAGTCTCCCCTCTACCATGACCTCCATCTCGAAAACCACCACAACCTCAACCTCAAGTGGCTGCCATGGCTGACAGTTCTGACACTGTAAGACTTGCAACTGTAGAGACTCGATGAACCTTGGCAAAGGTGGTCTGAAAATTTGAAACACTGCCCGCTCTCAAAACCTGATCTGAAAGGTGATGTCTGGATTCAGGCTAGAGAGATAGACTGCAATTGTCAACTCCTCACGATACTGACGCAATCGCGTGATGTCAACTGTCAAGGATTAGTAAACATCTAACTCATCAAGTAGAGCACAGAGAGTGGTGAAGTGTTCCTGAATTGATCTATCTCCTTATCGAAAAATGAATAATTGCTCATATATCTCATAGACCGGAGATATATTCTTCTCATGGTCATATGTCAAACGAAGGGTGTCCCATATCTTCTTTACAGGCTGCAACAACATAATCCCTCGTGCAACCGAGGGTTCCATACTGTTCGCCATCCATGTGATAATCACCACACCATCGGTTAACCAAACCTCATATGTATCAGATTTTACATCAGGAGGTGGATGGATGAGGTGTTTTAGTTTCCTATGTGCCAAAATAAAGGTTTCAAAGTTCTATGACCATAGGAGATAATTTGGGTCAGAAAGTTTCTCAGATGTACCACTCATATGCTTTACTAATGAATCACGAGAAGTCGTACTAAACTAAAATTTTACTAATAACACCAATATATGAACTGAAAAACAACCAACTACATGAATTGGATTGTTCACCACGTGTGGATATGACGTATCCACACACAGCAGATATTAGAGACGAAGGAAGGACCTAGAGCATGGCCTGACAGGGTAAGACTGCGTAATAGGAGGGGTTGGACTGCCCCTACGGTAGATAGGGAGGGACGGATGGACGCACCGGTAGCCTAACATGCACCAGAGAGGCCCAAGCTGCCGACGTCTGGGCTAGGAAAGGGCTGATGGGAGGGCTGTAGTGGCCTGGAGTGCCGACGAAGGGTTGGGAGGCCTGGATGACGCATGGAAAGGGACCTGAAGGGCCAATGGAGGCCTGGCTGGGTGATCTGCTGCTGCCCAGAAGCCATGGTCAAGTCGACGGCGGATGGAGAAGAAGATGAGGCTGGCGGCAGGTGGAGGAGAGGTAGAAAACCTTAGGTTTCTACTCCTTATTCTGGGAGAATAGAAAGATCATCTATTAATAATGAGTAGTTACATATATATATAAGCCTATAAATCTATCAGATACCTTACTAGATTAAATGAATATCCAATAATCCATCTAATATAACCCACGTAACTAACTCTCACAGCCTGATCTACAATCACAACAAACCAATAAGCTTATAATAGTACCAGAAAAGCAACTTCCTTTCTCACAAGAAAAATAGCAAACATGTTGACAGTTTCATAAAAACCATTTATTGTCTGAACAAGCCAACTCTCTCCAATCCTCTCCCCCTCGAACTATCCAAGGAAGTGGCATATACTAGTGTTTTTCCCCTTCCTCTCCATATCTGTCAAAATGCCAGTGAATAAATGAATCCTGATTCTTAACTCTACCCCAACTTGACAACATAGTCATAACAATCCTATCCTGGTGCATTAACCGGCAAAAACTAACTAAATCGAGCACCAAAAACCAATTATTGAAAGGCATCAATACATATAGAAGAAAAAAAAAATTTAACGCAATGAATCCTCACCCGCTTGCATTAGTAGTCTCCCTTGAAATCTTCATCTTCTTAGTAGTCCCCTTGTACAGATCCTCGAGGCTACAGGGCAACTGGTGCTCGATTGCCGCCGCCTTCCTCCGCTGGTGCGGGTGACGCGTAGACCCCTCTCCCCCACGGAACGACCCTGCTCCCATCCCACCACCACCACCACCACCAAACCCATCCCCCGCGCCCCCAAACGGACCAGACGACCCAAAAAACTCCTTGAAAATATCGGCATCCATGGAGGAAGTTTTGCTAAACTAGAAAATGAAATGGAAAGAGAGAACAAGCAAACAAGAGACATGGGGCAACTTTCATCCAGTAAACCCATGGTGAAATTGGATGAACTCCAGTACCAATCTCTTTCCATCGCTTTCATCTTTAAATTCCATGCATAGGAACAGCCTAAAAGGTGGCCTCATGTTCCTTTATTTTGGTGGATTCTTCTGGGCACCAACAAAAGACATTTGAATTTTTCCACAAATAATGCATGTGAGTGAGGAGATAATGTCTGGATCTGTTTGGGTCTGATAGAATCCTCCATGGTATGAAATAAAAAATCGACACTTTACACGTCTCTAGGCCCTAGTTTTCAAAATTAGGATTCCAACAGTCCACAGTTATTCATTTCTCCAACAGTCTACTGTTCTTTTTTCCTTTTCTTTTTTCCTGAATAGTCAACACAATCTACTGTTCACTATGAATTTTAGGAATTACCTCCTTAGCTTACCACTAGGATTGGTTTGTATGATCAGGTGGGTTATCCATGTGCAAGTGGGTTTGTCTGATAAGATGAAACATTTGATGTATTTTCATTTTCACATTTACACAAGTTCTGTACTTCGTTTCAAAGAAAAAGACCGCATTTAAAAAAGTTCTATAATTCTTTACAAAAGGAGTTCACATACATATTTAAAGAAGTTCTATGCTTCTTTACAAGGAAAAAGTTTACATCCACATTTACAAAGAAAAAGTTCACATCTAAAAAAGTTCTATAATTCTTTACAACCCAACAAGTTCACGACGACATTGAAAGAAGTCCTATACTTCTTTACAAAGAAAAACATCATATTTAAATATAGATGAAAATCAGATTGGATCGGGTCGACCTAGCTTGAAAATTCTATAACTCGACCAGACTTTGAATCGAGCCAGGCTAGGTTGGTTAGTCAGTCAGGTCGAGTCGTTTTTTTAAGCCTCTTGGTCCGACACAGCCCAAGGCTCGTGACAAGGTCGAGCCATTGCTCGACAAGGTTGGGCCAATCCAATCCAACTAGCCATTCATTTTTAAAAACATTTATTTATTATTAAATATTTGATATATACATTAAAAAACTTGAAAAATGCATAAGATATTCAATATTTTACATTTTTACATTTACAATATTTACATCAATATAAATCAAAAAATTTATTCATTATCATTAATTAGTAGAAGTCGTCATATCAAATGTAATATTTGTTGAAGTTGATGTCATCTCATTCTCTTATGATTCGTCATTTAACTTCAACCGTTGAAGACAATTAATCACATCGTATCATTCCTTCAAGCACACAGAGACTTCTAAGGATTTTTCTGATAATTTATATATTCTATTACTTAGCACTCTTTTACTTGTTGAAAATGTAGACTTTTACGCCACATCATACACCAGAATCATTAGTAAATCTCTTGCTATTCTAGAAAGTATAAGAAATCTAATTATAATACTAAACCATCACTTTAATATATCTAAATTATCTATTTCAGGTTCACTAAAAGCAAACTTGTATTTTAAATAATTATCTAATTCATTATTAATGGTTGATTTTCGTATTTTTCTTTTTTCTTATATTTTACTCCCAAATGAACTACTACTACTACTACTGCTACTGCTGCTGTTGCTGCTACTACTACTACTATTTTTCCTATAAAACTAGATGTCTTAGCATTAGAACTACCTTCATCACTGTAAAGTCTAAAGTATTCTTCAAATAATGTACATAAAGTTTCCCTAACTTTATTATTAAATTCATTTATTCTTTAAGTTTTATTCAAATTACTAAGAGTATCATTTAAAACTACCATACAATTAACTAATCTATGCTTAAAGTCTATGACTAATGCTAAACATGCCCACATTAGAGATATTTTCAATAACTATTATATTTTTCTTCTATTAATTGAATAATATTTACAAAACTTGGGATATGTTTATATTGTTGAAAAATATTTGTAATATTAAATAAATTAACTAAAACTAGAGAAAAAGTAGGATAATATTGACCTGATAATTGTTAAATTGCATGATAAAATGCTTTTAAAAATTTATGAATTAAGTTAAAATTATTCAAATATTAATTATCTAAAAAATAATTAAATTTTGCATTATAATACATTGTAATTATGTGACTATAAGGTAAACATGAACTTAACATATATATCATATATTATATATGTTGAGTTCCATCTATGTTGAACATCTAACTTAAATTTTCTAGATTTTAAATCATTTTTTGTACATAGATCTCTAAATTCTTGAAATTTGTTATGTGATATTTGAATAAATAAAATAGTTGATCTTATATTTTCTATATGAGGCCTAATACAATCTATACATTCTTATACAATTAAATTTAAAACATAATAACAACACCTACAATGTAATAAATTACTATTTAATACTAATCTTAAATTTCTTTTTAATATATCTATTGCAACATTATTATTAAAAGTATTATTAAAAGATATTGTATTAATTTTATAATATATGTTAAATTATTTAGTAATACTATCTATCATATTTATTATAACTTTACCAATATGTGATGATTAAATACTCTAAAAACAATTATTCTTTTTGTTAAGTTTCATTCTATATCTATTTAATGTGCAATTAAACATAAAAAAAATTATTAGGACTAGTCTAAACATCACAAGTTAATGATATTTTACATAATAAACTAAAAAATATTTCAATTAAATTTTATTTATCTTTTTTAAATATTTTATAAATTTTAGTTTTTGTAGTGTTCCTAGAATGACCTTTAAATTATGGGTTTAAATAATTTTGTACATAATTTTTAAATTTTTTATTTTCAGAAAATGTAAATGGTTGTTCATCTTGTATTATATATGTTGTTATACCTTTTTTAACTTTTTCTGTATTATATTTTCAATTTACTATTCCACTAGAACCTAATATTCCATTTAGATTGTCTTAAATTAGTAGTATCATCTTTATTATGTGTAGCTATATATTTTTGTAGATACTTAGCTATATAACATACACCCCCGCTCCTAGGACAAATATATCTAGTAGTACAATAATTATAACAACATCTATTTTTATCAATAAGATCTAAGGTTACATGTTTCCAAATTCAGGAACTTTGTTTCCTAAGTTTTTCTATGATTGTGGATTGTGTTTGTGTGGTTTGAGGTTAGTTTGACTCTGAAGTTGGGATATAATCTTGGCTTGACACATTTTCAAATGAATATGCTATTATAATTTATAAAAAAAATTAATAATAAAAAGAAAATCCTTGACTCAAAAAATCCAAAACCCAAAAATGAAAAATTTAGAAATAGGGAAATTGGATGGATTAGATTTAAAGAAATTTGTTGTTGAAAAGTCGAAGTGTTGTTGTTCACGAAGCTCAGAGCCAAACTTGAATTCTACACTTGAAAGTTGAAAACTTAATATTGAAAAAGTTTGAAAGAATGAGAGCATCAAGACTATTGTAATAGAGAAAATTGAGAAGAGTAGAGAGTTGTATTGTGTGAGAAATGAGAAGTAATATAGGATATTTATACAAGAAAGGAAGAAGAAAAAGGAAAGGACAAAGATAAAAGAAAAGGCAACGTTGACTAAACACAAGTTCGTAGTTAAGGTCCAAGTGTTAGGTACTAGTAGGGTCTAAGGGTATGAGACTCTAGGTAACTCGAGCACTGAGACTTAAGACGTCAATATGGCGTAGTCTACAGAGGTGACTAGAATATGATATGCACATGCCTCACTTTTAGTGACGTCCTTGAATAAATAATTGTAAGATTTCTTCGAGACCTAAGACAGGAGAGCTCCTTGCAAAATGACTTTTATCATGGCAATGCAGTATGCTTTGACAACTGCTTATATGTTAGTGTTAGTTGCTTGGTGTCAAACAATATGATAAGTTTTGTTTGGTTGTATTAAGTTTTCAGTGAATTGATGATGATTTTGGTTGCATGCCAAATGATTAAATGCATCCTAATTATCAGTGATTTTCATCAAATTTTGGGAGATGCATGTTTAGAGTTTTCTCACATGTTTTCCTAGTTTTCTTTAATTTTTCATGTGCTTTTTTTGTTTGGGTGAACCAATGGTCAAACTGTAGTTAGATGAACTGCAGCATCTCTTGCACCTTCGAGACGAAGGTTCGAGGTATACGTTTAGCTGCATGTTTTTCTCTGAATTTTGAGTTTTCCTCATAATTCCAGATTTACTATGATTTTCTCGTAATTATAGAATATGTACTGAATGACTTATGTAGTGGTCATTCATATGCATTTGATTTGTGTCATGCAATAATATATAATCCTTAGAATCATTCTCTAATTCATATAATAATCAAGTATCCATCGAACCTTGCTTTATTTGGTGATGTATGACACTTAAGATCAAAACTTACGATCCACATGACAGAGCTCTTCAGCGAGTGCATCTAATCATTAGAAAAAAAAATCAAACTTATTGCTCTATTGAAGTTCACCATTTCTCAAAGTGGTGGCATAAAGAAAATTCATTTAATAATATAATAAACTAATTTTCTTAATAATATTCTCAACTATATCTATTTTTTTTACTTCAGTACTCTAAACTATACAACTATTCACTTTAGTATCCTTAACTATTGCTATTAATCATTAAGGTGCTTGCATTACAAAATATTGTTTCATAAATAAAAAAATTAGACAAAAATACCCCTTAATATAAAAAATAACCCTTCTCTCTTTCCTTCTTCCCTTTTCCTTCTCCTTAATAAAATTTATTTAAAACGAGTTAAGTTTAATTAATTTCTAAATCTAAATCCTATAAATCCAATGGTGGTTATATAGGACCTTCTCCCGCGTTTCCATCAACCAACTACCGAAGAGCATGTACATGGTACTCAACACGAGCAACGATGTCACTTGAGTCCAATGGCAACCTCCGACACCATCACATCCCTGTTGCTCGATAACAAGAAGCTTGACCTATTCTACTACGTAGGTCTCATTGCAATCAACGTCGCAGGGAAGATGTTGTCCATTCCGACTTTCGCCTTTGCCAAGGATGAGTCCAACCATGAGATGAAAAACAAGAGAAGGAAAAGAAAGAAGAGTAAAGTAGAGAAAGAAAATAAGAAAGGCATAATAGTCAATTTATGTCATATTATAATGTTATTACTATAACTATTTAAAAGAGGTAAAAGTTGAGAATATAATTAAAGATATTAAAATCAAAATCAAATATAGTTAAGAATATAATTAAAGAAATTAATATGAGTAAAACACACTTGAAGAAGGTCAAAAATAAAACTTAACTTGCAGTGTACTCTATGCTATTGTATGGTAGATTGGTAGAAAAGTACGACAATTGTTGAAATTTCAATGAACCATTAATTAAAAGATCACCTGAGGATTGGAATGACACTAAAAAATATTTGCAAACGATAATCAAAATTATTGTCTCTTTTTTTCTTTTTTTTTGAACTTTACAAAATTTGGATCTATAAAAAAAAATTATACGTTCCACTCTTCTGATCAACAACTAACTGCTATGGTGCAGTTGATTAAGTAAAGTGGAACTCACATCTCTTCTTTAGATTCGAATCTCATGGACCACAAGAGAAGAAAAAAAATCTACAACTTATTGTGTTGATATCACACAGCATTTATTTTTTATTTTTTATTTTGTTTCTTTCTCATCACATGGCAAGCCATGAGTCCAAATTATTAAACACTGGCAAGGCCGAAGCGTTTTGACTGTACACTTGAGTGAACGGGTGGTGGCCGTTGGAGGCATTGATCCTGTCATCTCAATCCACGTCAAATGGGAGTGTGGCAGTTGAGCACATTATCAACACATAGTATGCTCTTGCTAATTCAAGCCATGGCATACCGCCAATAGATGTCGCCGGAAATGAGAATACATCAAAGGTTTCTTCTTATTAGACAAACCCACTTGCACAAGAATATGGGAAAAAAACTTTAGAAAGAATATTTGTGCAAAAAACTAGAAAGTTGTTTCACATAACGACTATTATCTTAGAACTCTAAAATAATTATTCACAAGAATATGGAAAAATAATAAATGATCATACATGCGTGCGCAGGCGGACAGGCTTAGGCCTTGGGCTTTGGTCTTTAAGAAATGTCTTGGGTCTTGAATTTCTTTTTGTAATAATTTGTTTTGACTTTAATTAATTAATATACTTAATTAATTTAAACTTTGAATCTCTTGAAAAGACATGGTCAAACATAATTGCTCCCTAATCATCTTTAGTAACACCTTTCCCTATTTAATGACAAGGATGGTATGCAGTTGAAAATATAGTTATTTTTCCATTCTAGATGTTCTATTTCTTTTGAGATCTCCGACAATTAGGATATTGATCGACGTTAATGGATGGAATCCGGTTCATTTTTGACCATATGAGATTATTTTATCTTAAAAGAGTAGCGTATCAAACCCATCGTAGGAGTGTATAGAACGTTGTTTTCTATAAGACAAGACCTTAGAAGGACGATTCTATCCAACAACTTTCTAACCTTCTATCTTACTCTTGATTGTTCTATTCTTTGCATACGTTTGTTGATACAGATTATCTTAGTTCTTAGCATGCATATCTTATCGATACATTAACGTTGATTGCTGCTACCATGCATAATGTATCCAAATATCTCCAACAGTATTGGATGTGAGACACCTACAAGGGAATTAAGTGGAAGCAATCCAAATCGAAAACCAGGGAAATTGGTGACCTTCTGGAGTTGCGAAACAAGCAACCAATATTTAGCTCATGTTTCTGCATTTTTCCTTAAAGGAAACTCTTGAAAGGTGCAAGAGATTATTCAGTGGTTGGTAAGGAATGACGGCTACATCACGTCATTTCCCAACTCTTGGATTTGAAAACAGTGGTTAACCTTTTTTTTCTTTTTTCGTTTACATGGCATTATTTCATTTATCGGACACACATTGGGTTGGTACCGAAAGCTTGATTCAAAATTTAAAAAAAGAAAAGAAAAGAAGGCAAAATCAAAGCAACAAAACTACAAACAAAAATTTCTTCGAGTGATTACAGAGGTATTGCAGCTTTTCCAACCGGCACATGTGTACAAAAC
>JAMKQA010003186.1:0-48367 GCA_024699735.1 Posidonia australis
TTAAGTGGATTAGGGTTTATTGTTGGATTTTTAAGTGGATTTAATTGGATTTTGTTTGATTAAGGTTCTTGTTAGGGTTTTGTGGAATTTTAGGTGGATTTTAGCTAGATTAAGCGTTTTACTTGCTTTTCAGTGGATTTTAAGTTGGATTAATGTCTTATTTGTTTTCAGTGTTTTATTGGGTCATGTGGGCTAGTGTGGGTCTGATTAGGACCTACGTGGACTAGGGTTTTGGTGGTCGCGACCAGAGCATCAACCAGAGGAGCCTGCTGCCAAATGAGCTCAAAATTGGGGTGTCTACAGTTGTTATACTGAGTGTTTCTAAGCTCTGATACTAATCTGTAATACCCCCAGCACCACATACTAACATCCAACTACCCGTAGCCATTTAACAAGTAATTAACTATCAAAAACCAACATGTAATTCAATAAATAACTGAATATAAAATACAACAAAGACCATTCTCTATGTAGCTCTGACTATATGCACTAGACTAGATTGCAGCTTCATAGTTTGCACATAAAAGAAAAACATCACAAAACACACATGAGTGACATCCAATTGTCACCCAGTACACACCTACCCAAAAACTAAAATAATAAACCAAAAATTGGAGCTACTGGCTCACAACTTTCTGAACCACACAGTTGCCTCTCTCGATAGTCACAAAACCCTAAAGTTTGCAAGAACGCCAAAAGCTGCAAAATCTTATAACAAAGAAGCACACATTTATTTTTCAAAACATGCTTTTAAAACCTTTTCTCTTTTCTATTGAACACATGCATTCTTTGAAAATCCATATGCACCCTTGGAATGGCTATTCTACGCCAAATCAAGTCCAAAAACCCACCACAAAACCACATTTCAAAAACTAAGGTCTCTCTGGACCTAAAACCAAAAAGTCTAAGGTAGCGTTTGGTACGTTGGAATGGAGACTGGAATGGAATGAGAGAATTCCTTTCCAATGTTTTGTAGGAAAAAATCTTTGGAATAAGCATGGGAATCAAATTCCCTTGGGAATCAAATTCCCATTGAACATGGGAATTTCATTCCTTCCCGAGAAGTAAGGAATTTGATTCCCATTCTATTAGGAATCATCCTAAAAACGTCGTGCACCCTCCTCTACTGTCGTTTCTCTTTCTCCACAGCTATCCCTCCTCCGTGGCGTGTTCCCGACGTTTGTCACCCTTAGTCATGGAATGTGAGTCGAGTTGGGTCGACCCGGTCCAAAAAAGTAAGGGCCCACCTAGGCTCGCAGGCTGGACTAGGTCGAGCCAAGTTAAGCCTCTTTTAACAGACCATGGGCCCGACACGACCCACGGCCTGTCGATGGGCCAGGTTGGGTCGGTCCGGTCCATTGGGCCAAAATTTAATTTTTAAAATTAAAATTTATTATTAATAAAACAAATATTTTTAATGCATTGAACAAAAATAAAAAATATATAAAAAATAAAAAAAATACAAAAGATGTTTTACATCATTGCACAGTAATATTCTTGAGGAACTTTACAAATACTTTTTTTTTATTTCGGACCCACAGCCCAGTCCTTCTTTTTTTTTAAAAATTTCTGAGCCGACCCAGTCCGATTCGGCCCGACCTAATCCTCATTTGCGGGCCAAAATGGACCTATTCTACCAACCTACGGGAGCCTAGCAAGTGGGCTCGCACGACCCACGATGGGCCTGGCCTGGCCCGACCCGATGCTGGGCTAAACGGGCAGAGGCCGTGTTGGGCCTAGGCTGGGCCAGACAACCTAGGGCCAGCCTGATCTGATTTCCAAGTCTAGTCACCCTCCTCCTTCGAAGCCCTTCCTCTTCCTCTACGGCCTTTTTTCTTCTACAACTATCTCTTTTCTATATTTTTTTGCTTTTTTGTCTTCTTTTCCTCTCTTTTTGTGTATGTATTTTTTTTTACAAAGAATATTGATATTTTTTATTGTCTTTTTTTCCTACAAAAAAATTTTATTCTACCAAGAATATTTTGTTAATGCTAATTTAAAAAGGATTATCTTTGTTAATGCTAATTTAAAAAAGATTATCTATGTTAAAACTTTTATGTATATGTGTATGGAAAAAAAATTATTTTAATTTTTTTTTCCAAATTAATAGAATATTTTTGTTAATATGTAGTTGTTAATCTTCCAAATTTTATATTTCCATTTCGATTTTGTTCTTATGTATCAAATATTAGAAAGGAATTGTTTGTCAATTCCATTCTACAATTCCATTACATACCAAACACAGGAATGGAATAAATCTATTCTATTCCATTCCATTCCAAAGTTCATTCCATTCCTATCTATTTTCATTCCAATGTACCAAACGCAACATAAGTCCGACACAAAAACCACAACACACACACCCAACAAGTAGCCATCGAAGCATACTGTGCTGCTACAAACGAGCCATCTTGTGTAGAGTTGGTCCATCCTAGGTCCTTACACTAAGAACCCTCTAAAGTTCCACTCTAAAACAAACATATGGTACGTCCTCTCAATGTTCTCAACTCATGCCACTTAGGTCTCTAACCTGGGCCCTACCACTTAGCACTCACATCCTTGGTGTATTGACCCTCTAGAGGTATCAATCATCCTTGGTTCATCAGTACAGTCCTATGATCCTGACTCCTACCACTCAGAAACCATGACCCTAGACTCGCAACTTATCCTCCAGAGGTATCAGTTGTTCCTAGTCTACTAGTGCGATCCATGACCTTTGTGGCTCCTACCAAAAACCATGAAAATAATTTTCAAAAACCTTTGGAAAACTAATGCAATTCCTTTAAAATCTTTTCCACGTTCTCAAAAACCATTTTCAAAACATTTTATTAACACAAATCATTTATCAAACTAGGTATATGAACAAAAGAACCAACCAAAAACTAGTTAAAACTAGAACTGGCTGCACTGCCAGGCTAATGTGCACTTTGTATGCGTACCAGCTATTTGCACTTGGTAATTGCGCTAGTGAGTTGTGCCCAAGGCTGAAATTCCAGAGCAAAAAAACCACTGAAACACAGTGGAGTCACTCAACTTGGAAACTCCACTAATTTGAGCACAAGCCACGAAAAATTAGACATAATATACCAAAACAAAGATTTCTTAGTATACTACCATTTGAAACAAAAAACATACGAATCTAACACCCAAAACTCAAGATATAAAAGATTGAAGCAAGAGAATGCAAAATAGCTCAACAGTAACCATCCATCCGAAAATCACTGATAAATATGGAAAATGCCCAGAAATTTATGAAACTTCGCCCACACACCGAAATCAACCCAAGAAACATATTTGGATCAATAACAAACTTAAACAAGAAGAAATGGAGAGGTGGGATGTGTACCTCTTTCTCTTCTTTCTTCCTTCTTCTTCCTCTTTTTTTCCCTTCTTTTCTTCTTCATTGGTTTACCATGATCCCGCACATCTCTTTCTCTTCCTCTCTTCCTCTCTTACAATTTCCCCTCCTATCTCTCTCTTAATTTTCTCCCTCTTCTTCTGCTTCCCCATTCCTCCCCTATTTCTTTCCCCTCTCTCTCTCACTTTTTCTTTCTTTCCTTCTATTTCTTCTTTTTTCTCGAACCTTCTCTCCTTTTTTTCTCTACATGCATGCCTCAATGCCACCCCTCTCCTTTATAACCCCATGCCTAGCATCATCCCATAAATTTCATGTGCATTTTATGTCAAAGTCACGAGAAAAGAAGGAAACATCTCAGGCACAGGTATCCATAAAGTAAATCACGGCTTTGGGGTCACAAGTGACGCTGTGGTATTGGACGTTACATCCTCAGCTCGAACTCTGCACAGTCGTGGGCCACGACACCCCAAGTTTGTCACAATGCAAAGAATAAGGAGAAACTACAAACACAATATAAAGAAATCAGGGATTCAAAGAGAGAGACAACCACAAATCTATTGTGGTTATCCAAATATTTTTTTTACAAATATAGGTAATCTACTCCCAGTCATCTCAACCAGAATCTCTCCCTGAAGACCAAAAATATAACCAAACGGGAATTAATTTCTTAAAACAAAGCTTACAATATTCAACAAATTCGAAGTGACCATAGTTAGTTGCTTAGCATCAGGCAACACGACTCAGTTATTTTTTTAGTTATGTGGCATCGAAGTTTTCTGTATCTTCGCCTGTGTGACGTTGAGCTTGACATGAATTTCTAGAAGCTCGTCTTTTAGTTTGAGTACATCGTAGTTCTCAAAATTTTAGCCTTTGTGGCTCAAGTTTTGAGGAAATGTTGTTTTAGAGTTTTGACATGCTCTTAAGTGTTACTAGTTTTACAGTAGTGATTATAGATTTTTAAAGTTTTGGTTTTGAAACTAATTGACTCTTGTCAAGTTTTATTCTCCATTTTATGGTTTTTGTGTAGAGTGTATACTAAATTACATTTTTATGGTCAGTCATGCATGCTTTGTTTTGTGGTTTTTAATTTATAGATATAGATACATTGCAGGTTTTCTTTCTAATGCATATAGTCAAAGTCACATAGCTGCACACTACAGGTTCTTGAGTAGATAGTTCCTTTATTAGCTTTTAATTTTATGATA
This sequence comes from Posidonia australis, assembly GCA_024699735.1. Lineage (NCBI taxonomy): Eukaryota > Viridiplantae > Streptophyta > Magnoliopsida > Alismatales > Posidoniaceae > Posidonia > Posidonia australis. Next base: position 4,564 of record JAMKQA010003186.1, read on the forward strand.
ATGGAGAATTTTATTATGTTTTAAAATTGTTAGGCTAATATTTTAGGTTGTAGTAACTAAGGTCATTACACTAATGTTCCAGTACTTTGTTGTCATTTTCCCCACACTACCTTTTCTAGGGAAAAAATGAGTAGCTTGAAATAATAAATTATTCCAATGTAAACTTCTTCTACAGAAGAATCCTTGATATATTATAAAATTCTTTAATTTTTAGAATTTCATAGAATTTCTTTAATGAAATAGCAAAAAATAGGACAAAACAAATTAGAAAACAATATCTAGTTTAATGTTGTGGAACACTAAGAAATGAAGACGATGCTTGACAATTCACTATTAAAGTAGAACTTAGTTCACGATGTACATGAGAGAACTTTTAGAGTTACATAAAAAGGAAGATTTTAATTTGAACCAAAGAAATTGACAAATAAGTGCAATTTCCAGAGAAATAATTGCACTTTGTTGTTTCTTTTCTAATATAAAAAAAGAAAGATTTTTAATTTGACCGAAGAAGTTAACATAAAGGGGCAAAAGGAAAGGAAAATGAAGGATGGAGTTTCTCTCACTTTGGGATTGTGGACCTTATAAATTAATGCATAATTTTTTCCCTAAATTATTTCTATTTTGTTAATAAATAGAGGTTCCATTTGATAATTTTGGAGTTGTTTTCGTCAACAACATGAAAGCAAAATCATAAGAAGATGAGGGTTAGTAAGCAAAATCATAAGAAGATGAGGGTTAGTTAAGGTGTAAACATTTTGATGTAGGTCAAGGAACTAAAGTAAAAGGTCTACATTTAAATTCAAATGACACATCTAGATCATTATCGAAACGAGAATATTTTCACCTAGATAGAGTTTAACTCAAAGAATGAAAACTGCCTACAAAGATTGAATGCGATTGGCACTTGCAGGAGCACTAATTGGCACCAATTCTTAACTGTCACGAAGAAAGTCTTTTCATTCTTTTTTTGACAGTTGGTTGGGACTGCTTCACTGCTCAACATTGAGAAACTTAAGCAACCTTCTAATCATCCGTCATCTAGGATTAGATATTTCCTTTTCTACTTTAGTAATCTACAAAGACTAGAGCTTGTTGTCATCTAAGGGTCAAAGCTTGCATTAGGTTTGCAAGTGCCAATATTGGTTTTACTCATTCAATGTCTCCTTTTTCCTCTTCTTGCTTTGTTTATAGTTTGATCATATCTATGACTAGATCCATATCTATGGATAGAATGAAACAAGACCAAGGGATTTCAAGTAATTAGTGTCATATCAATTTTGTTAAGTTAAACAAGATTCTAGATTAGTTGTTAAATCATTTAAAAACTTTTACAAATTGAGTTATTAGCTTTAGTTTATACTAGGTCAATCTCTTGATTACGTTATTGCATGTGTATTTTGCAAACATATTAAAGGTTATCATGTATACCATGTGATCTATAATTGTGTATCTAAGTTATGTGTTAAGAATTTTACCATCTAATTTTTAGTAATTAATTGCACTTCATCGTGATCTATGTTCGCGAGAGAATGAACTAGCCGCTTAGTTCCTTATTGTTCTTTGGAATTCATGCTCTAGTGCTTATGTATATTGATTGTCTTCATTTTTAATTTTGAATCGACCAACAATTGCCAAATGGAGATCAAGTTCCTATTGGTGTCTACAGTCAACATGGTTGTCGACATCTTATTTTTTTAAAATAAATACATGAAAAAAAAAATAATTGTCCCGATGTATTTATTAGATATCTATAAATACATAGTGAAATTTTAATTTAAATCAAATAACTTTGATCTAAAAATCCTAAATTTCAACACATTTTGCTACATTTTCACCGTTAAATTTAAGATTAGCAATTAACAATGACTATAATTCAAATTAGAATGAAACTTTAAAACATAATAAATTATTTTATGAATTAACTAATCATATAATTAAATTTTATTCTTAAAAACAAAAAAATTAAAAAAAATAATAAAAACACCATCAATAAAATTTTAAGTAATTTACATTTCAACCCTTTTTGCGCAACTAGAGGAATCTTTTAGCCTTGCCAAATACTTCACCATATACTTGCATTGAGAAATAATAAAAACATCATCAATAAAATTTTAAGTAATTTACATTTCAACCCTTCGTTTTTACACAGAAAACTAGCCAAATGCAGCATTTTTTACACTTTTTCTTTTCAACTATCTACACATCACTGCTTTGACTTACCACCAATCCAAGGAACCAAAATGTGACAATGTTACTTCCTGATCAACTGCGTTGACCCATAGTGTTGATGGTGTGTTCTCCGAGCCCAAGATCAACGGTGTTGATCCAGTGACCACAGTCCATAGGCCACATGCACTATGTCAGAACTGACATCCTCTGAATATATCATCTGAAATTGCAGTATAAGTTCCCCATTATTACGAGGTTTTTACGACTTAACAATCAGAAGATGTTGACAAGAAGGAACCACATGTTCCTTTCCAAAACCAAACTCATTGATCACATGTTATTAATACTCTCTACAACCAATTACTGTGTGAAACTATAGAGAAAATCACAAGGGTGTTTGGTTGGTAGCTGTTTTACCAACTCCTGTATCCCAGCTGATAGCTTTAGAATCCTCAAGACCAAAGCCATTTTCGCCCAGTGCCTCTGGAAAAGCAATATACTGCATCTGACTCAAGTTCGATATAGATCCTTCAAAAGAAAGATACCAAGTCCACCAACCGCTAACATAATAACAAGGGGGCTCCCAATCAACTCCAAGTCCAGGATTCTGCTTCTGTTATCGCTTCTTCTTTGACGACTGACCTCAACAAATTGCTCACGTATGAGACTGGAGAGATTATCTAGTTGATGCACTATTTGACGTTGGCCCCGTGCAATGGAGGCAATCTGCTTACAATAGAAGGTGTACAAGAAGTTAAACAAGTTTATTAAGTAAAAGCACAATGCATGAAAGGCTTATTGTAAACAATTAACGAAGATAATGTTTTTATATTTTAAATGCATAATCATGGGCCTTATCCTGTCAATCTAGGATCTTCCTTTATGCAGCCACTCATGGTCCTCAAGTATAAATTCGACGCCCAAACATCATTTACTAGTTATTTACTCCATGTGGAGAACAACTACATCAAGGTCGTGTCATCAATCAAGTGAAACTCATTTACATTAGACGTATAAACAGGACAAGAAAGCATGACTGTTAGAATTACTCTCATCTACCTCTTCCATCAGTGGAGACTCTCTAGCCAACTGGGAAGATGAAGAAGAAGTCGGCAACAAGGTACCATTTCCTAACCCAGACACAAAGAGAGAAGTGGGTCCAGAACCATTGCTTACTTCACCCTGAAGAGCTAAATTCTGTTGGCTCATAGAAGATTTTCGAACATTTAATTTAGAATTCAGTTCTTCCATTCGGTTTGTGAACTCATCCATCCTCTCATTAAGTGTTGATATTTGCTCTGAAAGCTGAGTAACAACACCCTGCAACAACAACAGAAGACAAAAACAAATGAAAATCAATGGCATAATATCATGCTTACAAAGTGCTCTCATCAGTTTTCAAGAGACTCTTTCCCTACAAATACTGCTTTAAGAGATGCAAACTTGCCTGGTTGATTACTGGTGATTCAAGAGTCCTTCCTTCAAACCTTTTGCCGGGAACTGTAAGGCTGGTTAGCCTTGAGAGGCTCTTGTCCCTTCGTGTTGAGAAAGATTGTGACATGCCACTAGAGTACACATGCACCATAGCCCTGGTAAGGATCAGAAATTTATCCTATCAAGTAACTTATACAACATTATAGGATTTGGCAACAATTTAAGTCTGCAGCTTGCATCATTTGAGGAGGAAATATCAGTGGAATAGTTTCTCCTAGTCAAGTACACGAACAACACACAGAAAGAAAATACCAACTACATGACTATTTGTTTCATAATAACAAGAGTAACGTGGTCATCACCAAAATCGTATTATTGTAATTTCAATTCCTCATAACTCAATTTCATGAAAAGTCTTTTACAGGGATAACAGTCAGTGTAGGGATTATCAAAAGAAAAAAGAAACTCACACAAATGAATTTTCTTCCGATGAGCAATTTCTCTCAGAAATTGACTCAAGTTCCACCAACTGAACCGTAAAGGATCAGGATGTATTAGAGAATTATATACTCTAATGGTTCTAAACTTAGAAACACCTACTCAATTTGAAGTCTGAAGATATAATCTTCTAAATTACGATGACTCCATGGGGGTGCCATTAGTAATTGCTTGACAAATTTACATGTTTTTTCACATAGTTGAAACTTTGAAGTGCTATTTTAATTTTTAGAGAAGTACAACATTTGTTGACTATAAGAAGGCAGCTGAGTCTATTTGTACTGTACAAAAGGTTTTAGCTGATAAATCCACCAATTAAGCAAGTCGCTATGGTAAGTTTGAGGTACTAATATTGAGGATTACAATTGCTAACTGTACAATTGTTATTCATGGTCTCCAAGAATCAGATTCACTCCATCCATCATGTAATTATCTTTATGTGCATTAGAAAATAACACAAACTTATGATTCAAAAGGCAATCAACGTTCTAAATGTCGATTTCGTGTCGGACTTCAGTCCGACAAAAATAAGAAACGTGTTAAACATCAATGAAAATATTGGTGGAAATGTAGTAAATTTATAGAAATCCACGGAAACTGTTAAAAAACATCGAATTTCGATTTGAACCTTATGATATATTAAAGTGAGCAACAATACACATCTCTGTCTTTAAATTCATAGTTTAAACATACAGTAAGGAAATATAATGTATATAGAAAATAAGGTATTATGAAATATTTAAAAAAAATGATGAATTAGTGAATAAAATTCATATCTTAACATTCTAAGTATCATAATGTAAATAAAGTGCTAAAACAGGAGTTTTGCATGTATATAAGGCATATTTGAAGTCACAAAATATAAGGATTTTACTCTGTTTCCACCGACGTAGACCAATATATCATCGACATGGCACCAATATGGACCAAAATATACTGACATGGCACTGAAATCGACCAACATGACCCGACATGGGGCATTTCTCGAATTACAATTCAGTATTGTGTCGGGAAATGTGCTTTCTGACAAGTGTGGTCGAAATTTCGCCAACACATATTGAAATTTGGTAACATGGAGACAACCTACTTCAAGCAAAATATATATGTTTTAGATCGACATAGAAGTATAGCCATTAACAAGGAACATACCCCAATTTAGTCACGAAATGCCCAAAGAAAGCATGTTATATATTTCAAGGCAATGACCATTTCTTGAAACTAATCAACACTGACACTTTAAAACAAATACAGTTTCAGTTCAGTATCAGTATAAACTAATGGTAATATAAAACTGGAAAAGAATATGTACAGAGTCTTCCAGAATCCAACAAAAATGTAGAGAATAATTTGTATCTGTTGATGATCTTTACTTCCCATCTTCTGGGTTTTCAACTCTCCCCTACATGTTGAGAATGTCTTCCAGTCTGTGCATGACAAACTATTTGTTGAAGAGTCACTTAAGTTGAAAGAATAACTTGCTAGAATACCATATAAAATTTATGATAACCCCCTCTATAAATCCTAATACATGGTTGAGAGATGGCAAGTCACGTTGCATTAGAAGCATAGATTAAGTTCTTAATGATGTGGTACCATCTACCATGTATTCTCAAGGTCTCGACAAAGATTTTCTAGGAAAACTTTCTTTATGTAGAACAAGAAATAATTTCTATAAGCATAACAACTTTATACCATATAGCATACCAACAGAATCAGAAGCAATACCATGTATTCTCAAGGTCTCGACAAAGATTTTCTAGAAAAACTTACTTAAATGTAGAAAAAGAAATAATTTTTATAAGCATAGCATTATACCATATAGCATACGAACAGAAGATCAGAAGCAATACCTGTTGGCATTCTTATTTCTCATTGACATCCTGTCTGCAGAAGCTCGAGAAAGTGCTTCTCTAGGACTTGAGACCATTTCTTCATCGAGACTTAGCTTTGTCTTCAAATCATCAGGCAAAGCCTAAAGACCAATAAAAAATCAGGTGGATATCAACAATAAGAATGAGAAGCAACCTATTCAAACTTTACAAACAAGAAGGCAGCGATATAAAATATGTATATGGTTTCCCTACCATAACATCATTCACAATTTTTTCCAGTTGAATCTGTTCAATGTATGTCCTGGCAATATAAGATCCTTCCAGACCCAATTGTTCTGCCACTTGTCTAACTGCCACACGATCTCTTCCTTGGACCTTTTACCAAATTCAACAAGTGTATGATGGGTGAGAAAAGATAAAACCTGAAAATACAAATATTGTTGGCAAGATTTGGTAAATGACATCTTCTAACAATACTAGAAAAATGCTATTGTGTTATGCTCCAGTGAAAACAAGCAAGAGCTCCTTCCAAGTATGGAAATGTGGTTAGTATACATACTATAATAATAACATCATCACTTTATTTTCAAGGGGGAAGCACACAACCCATATTTTCTTCCATCTAGGAAAATAAAAAATAAAAAACAGCACATCTGGTTTTCAGATATGAAAAGCTTGGAAGGCAATAATTGGTATCATCCATCTTAATATTTACATGGCAGCAAGCAATTAAGAATAGCAACAACTATGTAAGCTTTCGGCTCATTTTTTACTTAATCAAGTTCATGAAGACGTATTTACCATCTGAAAATACAGAACCATGATCTGGAATTTACATTTCTGTTTACCGATGGTATAAAATAGTGAAAATTTGTAGCAGTTTTTTTCTGAATTTCTGTTTAGCAATGCTACAAAATTACAAACGGCCATGAAAAGCTAGTTTGTGTAAAATTACAAGAAGAAAAACCCCTCAAAAGGGTATTTTAAAGAGTTGAAAGCTGAGAATACAGGAACTATGTAAAAGAGCTGAAAATCTGAGAATACAGGAATTATAGATGCACTTGCTAGATGTGGTAATTTTGGTTAATGTAAAATAAAGTCACAAGAAATCAAGCTCATGTATTAACAAGAGAAAGGATGCTTCCATACTCCATAGAGTGATTGTAGAAGGCAATCTCAAATCTATACACTATCAGCCTTTCAGGTGGTGATTGTGAAAGAATATGTCATAAACCAGGTAAAGGACGATGAATATTAAATATAAAAATCTCTTACTATCTGTGGCAGTGGACTACTTCGGTCTGCAGGACCATTTTTCTAATGATTTAAGTAAATATTATGTTTTCTTTAACTTATTGGATAAAGTATATAACCTACCTTGTAAAATGACTAACTTAAAGAGCCATTTGAATAACAAAATAACTGTTTTCATACTGTGAGTCCATGGGTAGAAAATAAATGATCTACATTAGACTTATAAGTGTAATATTCTTCTAATATTTCAAACTTGAGATATATAAAATAGGCACTTCCAAATCACGTGAAATCCAGCATTCTCCTATGCATCTCAACGAATATATAGCCCAAGTCAAGACAAACGAAAGAAAAGAAGCATTCAAATGCTATTTAAAGCTTATCATACGGTTGTGTCATATGCACTACACATGAAAATAAAAAAAGTAATTTGCGGTTGCATTTATTAAGCAGTACCAACAATTAGTTACAAACTTGGTTGTGAGTTAGCAGTTTCTTCTAGATAAATGCTGATAGAATGCACATTTTCTTTCTAGTAACCAACAGAGTTGAAGACTTTGAGGAAAATTAATTGGATAGACAAGTTCACTCCTTGATGGTGCATTAACAATTTAACATACATATATTCTAGTAATTCTACTCAAACCTCAAGACTTTTGCTATTCTTTAATCTCTAAAGCCAAACCAGCACCAATTTTTCGTACTGCAAAATTATCCCAGTAGTTCTCCATTTCCAAGGAATATAATATAGAACATCATTGAACAAAGACCGACAGTCGATCATCTAGGATAACCCATAAAAATGGGACCTTGGGCTAAATGAAAAGGAAGTAACGTTATTATACCTGCACATAATGTCTATTAAGTTGCTCTAGCCAATCAATTTTGACAGTAACTTTATCATTACGAAATACATGGCTACTTCTTTTCAGAATTGCTGCTATGGTATATCCAAGGGCCATAAGTCCACCAAGAAGACGTACGCTGACTTCAAAAGTAATCCTTGGAGATATGATGAAAGGATTGTCTGTAACCCACTCCTGCAGCAGTGAGAATGTTTTAAGCTTGTCAAGCAGAAGTTTTATATTTAGCTCTCGAGAGCCACAGAAGTTAGTATGGCAGGAAAAAAAATATTTTCAAAGGACTAAAACAAGCATTCAGTGATTGCCTTTGAAGTTCTTTAAAAAGTGAGTCTAGAATGCTTCCCATTATAGTCAATATGTTTGTTTTATTATGATAAATAATTCGACCATCTTGTAGCATAATAGATTAATCATAAGACATGCAAACCACAATTTCCACACTTTATCTTCTTGAATATTAGCAAGATAACTTACATTTCTATTGCATCTATGTATAAATGGAGCTCATTTCATGATTTGCAGTTTTATATATGTAGAGGTTTCTCTGCACTTCAGTGCAGCAGCTGCATTGTAGTATGCCCAACTGTATTATCAATATATGATAATGAGACAATTTTTATCCCCCCTAATTGATCTTTTCTTCCTTAAACAAAACACCTTTCAAAAATTAATCTTTTCTTCTATCAGATGGAAACTTCATCAAACATGACATTAGACAAGTTGATGTTAACCATTGGTAGTCATTTTCACTATTATTCGCTAGAAGAAACGTGAGCAGAAAAGAAAATTAAATTTTGACACAACCAATTTCAACTTTAACTCTTCAAGGCACAGGTCATCAGCAAGAAAGAAAGAAAACCAGAAAAACAAGTAACAATACACCCTCCCATGCAAAAAAAAACTGAAAGCTAAAACAATGCAATCCGTAGAACCTGAAAGCCAGCAATGCTACAAGTCCATGAAAGGTCCTCCAAACTTAGTTCAAAACAACATATTTACTGTCAAAAAGCAACATTTCTATTTATAATTTTTCAAGTAATTTGTTAACAAGTGCAACAAAAATCCTTTCATAGTATTTTTATCTAATTTTAACACATTAGTAACTAACTTAAATGTAACAGTTTATGAAAACAGCAGCTTATAACCAACTTACTTCTCTGACTACAATAAAAAATGCATAAAGTTCTAGAGAACACCTCAAACATAAGATTGTATTTCCCATCCCTGTTTCTCATCCTCAGATATGATTGGCATGCTTCAGGATCTTCACCAGGTGGTAGGAGATATATGTCATAAGTCTCCTCCATATTTTCTGTATGTTCTTTGGAAATAACAGCCTTAATTTGATCCACTGTCAAGGTTCTCAGGGACTGCAGAATGTGAACCATAGAAGAATGTATACAAGGAATCAAGAAACTCATTGTAAGAGCAGTGAGCATCATTACTTCTTCTAAAAGAAACAACATTTCATAAAGTACGAAGAGAGAACCAACCTTCAAAATATAGGTAGGATTCTGGAATCCGGAGAATGGGTTAAACTTGTTGATAATTTTTATATGTGCAGTTTGCAGACCAGGTTCGATAAAGGCCTTATACATTGGATAAACCTAATCATGAATTCATGACATACTAGAACATTAGAATCAACAAGATAAAAGAGAAATTCCTCACAAAGTTGTGCAGCTAAAAGATGTGGTGGAGACTTGGGAAAATGCCATGCAGAGAAGTCCTTTTATGGATTATTAAACAGCTGCAAAAGAAGTAAACAATTAAGGTGGGCCAAGAAAAATCACGGTTTCAGATATTTGATGGATTATTTCTTCTGGTTCTTGGCCAGCTCGTTGTATATCCCTCAATACTCTTTTCACAAGGTCAAAGTGAACACCCCCAGTCACAGAAACACGGAGATCCAGCTCAGGTCGCAATCTCTCACTCAAGGCATAAATACCTTCGATGATTACAATTCGAGAGCTTGGAACTTCTACAGTTCTGTTGCAAAAAAGCAACAATATAAGGTGGTTCATTTAATTTTTCCAGCAATTACTAAACCAAAATAGGAATCACATCAAACGGAAATGTGTATTCCAATAAATGACTGGACCAAAATTATCTCACCTGTATCCCGTGCGGCAGCTTGTCTTATAATCATATACTGGCACCTGGACAGACTTGCCTTCTTTCAAACCACAAATATTCTCCAGTAAAGTGTCATAATCAGTTAATCTTGGATCTGTTCCAGTGGTGTGAAAATATTTAAGTTTCCTATATGTTTTGCTTTTGTTATCTATTTATTTATTAGCATGTCATGGAGAGTGTTCATTAGACAACTTCTAAATACAAAATATAGACATAACATACAATAAATATAAACATAATTAAAGAGACTCCAACAAAGATGATGCAAAAACAGTTCAATTAGAAACAAGACATTTAGAAAAATGCAAAAGAGGTCCTTGTCCAAAATGAAAAGGACTAACCAAAACCTATGAGAATACAACTCTTAAAGCCCATATACATACCAAGGTCTACCATTTTTTTCATAGTACTTCACTGAAAATTTTATTTCCCATGTGTCCAGTTTTTTATGTGAAGGAAGTGTGTAGACCTATGGACTGGGTCAAGAGCTTCTGTGAATCTTTCAAGTGGCTGAATAGTGTTCCTATGAATAAGAGTGGTTGGCAGACAATAGAGATCATATCTATGTTTCTCTGCATGATAAGGTTTTAGGTAGATTACGCTATCTTTTAGGGAGATTTGGAAAGCACAGGAATCAAGGGTGGGACCATCTTGCATCATTGAAAGAGAAGAAACTTCTAAGAAAGGTGAGAATAGGTGAAAGGGGTGGAGGAAGAGATTCAAAGAGCCGTCCGTGAAAAGTATTGTTGCATGCTCGATAAGGGATTACTTGGCATACATGGGTATTAGATAACATTCAATAATTGTAACACTTGAGACACGGGTTGTCCGTGTGGTTTTCCAACGTAGTTCCTGAACGTATTTTAGTAGTCCAAAGCGTTGTAAGTTATAGAAAGGAAAATAAGAAAGAAAAAGTCTATTTATTTCTCTGTATGTGTAGTTACATATATATGAAATGTAGTAGATATCCTAAACTAGATGGATATCCAATAACTTGATAATCCACTACACCTAATACATTATATGTCAACTCTAACACTTCCTCTTCAAGCTGAAGCATACATATCAATCATGCTCAATTTGGATACACAAGGATTCAAAAACCCCAACACTCAACACCTATCCCACACATAGAAATGAATGTAGGGTGTAGAAATGACTTCTTTCATCATCATATCCCACACATAATGATAGTCAGCCTCTATATACTTTATGCGCTCATGAAAGATGGAATTGTTAACAATGAAAATAACTGCTTCATTATCACATTGCATTGATATTAGCATCTCAACAATAAAGCCAATCTCCAATAAGAGAGACCTAATCCATCTCACAAGCTGTCTGAGCTATGGATTTATATTCTGCCTCTGCACTAGATCGAGACACAACATTCTGCTTCTTGCTTCGTCAAGTGATGAGATGTTCACCTACATATCTGTAGAAATCAGATGTGGACTTTCTATCTCCTCAATCTACTACATATCTTAAATCTAAGTATGTCATAATGTTTTTATAATTATTTTTTCTGTAGACCAATCATTTGCTTAGAGCATTTTTAACATAGGAAAGAATACGTACGACTCCACTCTAGTGTATTCTTATAAGCTCATGAATGAATTGACTCAGTAAATGGACTGCATGCGAAATGTTTGACCTAATCACTATCAAATATATAAGTTTTTCAATCAATCACCTATACTGATCAGGATCTTCTAACAGTTTGAACTGGTATCCCAGAAGGATGGTGACTGCTTAATAGGAGTGTTTCTGGCTTATACCCCAAAAGGCCCACTTCTTAGAGGAGATCAAGGACATACTTTCTCTGGAATGGCGTTATTTTTCCATTTGCATAAGCAAACTCTACACTCAGAAAATACCTTGGCTTTCCCATATCCTTAGTGACATAGTGTATCCTAAAGTATTCTTTTATTTCTTCAATGCCTTCTTTATCACTACCAATCACCAGTATATCATCAATGTAAACCACAAGAAACACACATCCACTACCGGTCTTCTAGTAGAAAACTAAGTGATTAACAGTACATTTCTGGAAACTCCCAACCATCACCATCTTGTTGAATTTTTCAAACCATACTTTCGAGTTCTGTTTGACACTATAAATCACCTTTTTAACCTACATACTCTATCTTCCCCTTGAGCAACATACCCTAGAAGTTACTGCATAAGTACAGAATCGATCATATTACCGTATAAGAAGGCATTCTTGCTGATTGACACAGATCCTAAGAGTTGATGGCAATGGACAAGATCACTCTAATTGAATTGAGACAGGCAACAAGTGAGAATATCTCTGCATAATCAATACCATATATCTAAGTAAATCCACGAGCAACCAATCTGACTTTGTATCTGTTTATGGTACTGTCAGCCTTGTACTTCACAGTGTAGACCCATTGATAAGTGACTACGTCAACTCCGATAGGATAGGTCACAAACTCCCAAGTGTCACAGGCTATTAATGCAGTTATCTCCTCATCCATTGTTGTCTTCCATTGAAGAAGTAAAAGTGTTTTCTAATGATTCCTAGGAATACACTTAAAAGAAAGATACAAGGTAAAACTACAGAAACAAGAATAAAGAGAGTCATATAAAACAAAATTGGGGATTGGATGAGTAGTGGAAGAACGGATACCTTTGTGAAAGACTATTGGGAATTCAGAATCACTTGGAGGTGGATTTGCATTCGCAGAGGAAGCTGATTCTGTCGTAAGAAGCATTTGTACTTGCTAACGACACTAATATACATGCAAGGACAAAAGGCCTCTGTACAGACAGTAAGAGGGCTTAGTGACCTGCAACAGGAGACTCAACAATATATGGAAGAGAAATAGACTCAACAACAGGTGCAGAATCATCAGAATAACTCATAGACTCAAAAAAAGTAACGTGATGCAAAATGTCGTCTAAACAAAGGATGAAAACATTGATAACCCCGTTGAGTTCTAGAATAATCCACAAAAATACACTTGATTGACCTAAGAGACAATTTATTAAATCCAAGAGAGATCCTAAACAAAAGCAACACACCCAAAAACTCAAGCAATTAAAGGAAACAAAGTGGTATTCGACCGAAGACGCCGAAGAAAGACTTCACTGCCTAGAGGAGTAGAAGACATCCTATTGATGAGATATATAACAGTAATAATAACATCAAATCAAAAGTATTTTGGAACTTTCATAGAAAGCATGATGGTGCGAGTGACATCAAGTATATCCCTGTATTTGCGCTCAGCCACCCTATTTTGTTGAAAAGTGTGAGAACACATAGCCTGATGTATAATGCCCAAGGATGCACAATAAAACTCAACCTTGGATTGAATAAATTCAAGAGCATTACTTATATGCAGACATTTTAGAGTAACATCAAATTGATTTCTTATTTCTATAATAAAAATTTTGAATACATTATAAATATGACTACGATCTTTAAGCAAATATACCAAAGACACTTTTGAAAAATTATTAATAAAAATAATATAATAACGATGACCAGACACAGATGAAACTCTCGCAGAACCTCAAATATCACAATAGACTAACTCAAACAAAGTAGACTCAACACAAAACGTAAATGTCTAAAAGAAACACGATGGTGCTTACCCAACTGATAAGACTAACAATCAATGGAGAAACTAAAACCTACGGTAAAGCCTGCTGCAACTTTTGGTGAGATGGAAACCTAACTGATAGTATCATAAAGAAGAAGACTCAAATGTGGACGCCACAAATACTAAACCTTATGGTATATTGTCACTGACCAACAAGTACACATCATTACCTTATTCATGGCCCAAAGGAATCCTCCTCCCTGTCTGCAAATATTGAAACATACAGTGAAAAGAAAAGAATGTGACATAACAAAATAATTATTTTGTAATAACATTAATAGAAAGGATACTAACACAGAAATCAGGTACATATAGTACTTTTTCAAGAGAAAGTTAAGAAAAGACCTACACAATCCCTTCTCCAATAACAAGGCAAGATCGACTATCAACAATAGCCACAAATCGAACATTAGAAAGCTAAGTCAAACGTATAAACAAGTTTTTTGTACCTGACTTATTAGAAGAAACATTGGAATCAATGATCCAAGAAGGATCCCTAGATGTTCGGAGAGCACTAGTACTTGTGGAAGAAGAATAGGAAACAGTGACAACGGAGTCAATAACCTTTAACTGTAAGAGTCGATCATAGTCAGCTTGCAAGATTGTAACTGTCTACTCTTCATTCGTGAAAGTGAATAGTGTGGCCTCAGTAATAACATGTGTTGTGAAAAGTTGACCAATCAAATCCCAGTCTCTGTCAATCTGATGACCTGTCCGATCATAACGAGTACAACGAAGACGTCCTCCAGTATCTATACGACTACGACCACCCCCATGCAAGCCACCACGCCCTCTACCACATATAATTACCATAGCTAACTGATCAGGCATTAAAGAAGGAGTGACTGTGAAACTACGCAAGACTCTTACAAAAATAAATTGTTGATCAGGTATACTATCAGCTTCTAAAATCTGTCCTTGATATGAGAATTAAGATCGAAAGTCAAACTGAAGAGGTATATCATCATAACCAGTTATTCACAATACTGTCTCATCTATGTGATATCAGCAGTCAAAGGTTGATAAACCTCAAACTCGTCAAGCAAGGCCTGTAGTAGTGTAAAATGTTCCTGAACAGACTGATCACCCTATCGTAGGGTGAACAACTGCTCATAGACCTCGAAAACATTGCATATATTCCTCTCGTGACTATAAGTGAGACGCAACCTATACATAACACCTTTTGCAACCGTAAGCTTCATACTATTTACCAACCAAGAGACAATAACCGCATCATCAACAAATCAGTCATCATAAGTTGCATCTTTGTTATGAGGAGGTTTGCTGAAATGACCAATCATGCGATAAGCTACAATAAATGTCTCACAACTCTGTGTCCAAAGGAGATAATTCTTGCCATTCAGTTTTTTAGAGTTCCCACTAAGGTTCTTTCCCAATGATTCACGTGTAGTCATGATAAACAGTAGATTATATGGTCTAATTTCACTACACTAGTATAAAGAAATCACTGATTTGGTATAGACAAGGCCAAAATAACACACAACCTCCTTCTATATACATCAACCCACAGTCTGAAAGGACAAACACATGTGGATATTACATATCTACACACAAATAGGGACTAAAAACACATAAAGGGCCTAGGACATGGCCAAAAATGACAATTGACAGCTTAGAGGGGCAGAACTGCCCTTATCAGCGGGCCCAGGGGCACTAGAAGGCCCGATCAATGAGTCTAGAGCAGCCGGAAGCCTCTTTTGAAGGGACAAGAGGGCCCTTCCAATGGTCTGACCCACAACAGCGGCGACGACAGCCCTCAGGGGAGGGGGCGCATTTGCTATGATCGCCAGTGCCGCTGGAAGGTGTTTCTATGGACGATGGCCCGCCTAGATGAGAGGAAAGGAAGGGCCAACGACGCAGGAGGGTCTGGTCTGGTGTACTGACGACACTGGACAGTAGATATGGGACTGTCAATGGCTGGTGGTGGTAGTGGCGGTTCCCTAGGGTTTTCCCCTAGGCTCTAGTATCATGTAAAAAGGAAAATATAAGAGAAAAAGCCTATCTATTCCTCTGTATATGTAGTTACATATATATATGATGTATTAAATGTTAGAAATATGTTTATATGTTTTGATGATAACACATGATATAATGATTTTTGTGTATATTTTCATTTAAGGAAAGTGCTCCAAAACTAGGAATAAGAAGTTGTATTATTTGATAATGTAACATTTGATGTAACAGCTATATATATATATATCAGATGAAATATGTTGTAAAGTTAGAAAAGAATATATATGTATAAAGCAATGTATAGAAAAATTGTAACTTCGATATACCTAATCCGAAAGAAACGACACAAGTAACAACACTTCGAAATCAAATGTGAAAAATCAAATCAAAAGGCAAAACGACATACCGAATTAGGAAGAAACATTACAAGCAATGGCACTCCGCAAACAAATTGTTGAAAAATCAAAGAAGAAGGCAAAACGACATATCGAAGCAAAACGGCATACTGAATCAGGATAATTCGGTGTACTGAGGATTTTCGACATACCGAATTGATCGTAAATTGCAGATTAAAGAGAAAAATAGCACTCCAAAGGACAAAACGGCGTATCCAAGTATTAACCGTTTATGAACGTTATTATAGCCGTTAGACACAAGTTTTTATGGTCCTATAGCCATAAATAGGACCACTATGAGCCTTGGAAGGACACACACATCCATATACTTGTGATCCTTGACATTGTACGCGATTCTCAAATCATATTCTTCCTACTCTCCACAAGCCTTGTTTTGTAAAGATTGATCAAAGGTGTTCTGTGCAAGTGAGAGATCTCATAAATTTGTAAAACTACAAGGAAAAGGGGCTCTAGCTTCTTCGGATACGAGAAATGGAAAAAGTAGATTTGGGTTGGTAAAACTATCAACACAAGTAAGTCTTTATTTTAACAATAACGAAAAAATATCAAGAAAATTCTTGAGGAGTGGACTAAACCAAGATTTTAGCCGAACCACTATAAATAGCCTGTGTCTTCATTTTCTCTCATCTCCATTCTTTACATGTGACTAGTATAATTTTTAAATATCCATCATCTACTTGTTATTTACTTTGTTTACAGAAAAATTCCGATCACATTATCTTGTTAAATTAAAGAACAACTAAAATTGGATAAGTATTAATAAAATTTAAATATTCTCTATTCATCTTCCCTCTAGAGAAGCCACTCGATCCCACATTAAATACCTTAGACTAGATGAATATTCAATAACCCGATAACCCGCTACATCTAATACATAAGTTATTGTTTTGGAATTTAGTTTCCACTTGGTTGTATTTTCGATGATCGAGTGATGAACCCTATTAGGTGGCTTAGTGTTTGATTATCTTTAAATATAATATTCTTCCCGATAATCAAAGTAAATTTTCTTGTGGATGCTTCCCTCTTTGGGTTCCTTGTTCGATATCTTGCATCCTGTGAATTTGCTTTGGCATAAAGTGTCATGATTTTCCATTGGTATATTACGTTGGGATTGTCTTTTGATGGATTGCGTCTCGTGAGTGCTGAAAGCATAAGATAGACAACTTTCTCATGCAACAATATCATCTCATAATTGCCTTGTGTTAGGACAATCAATTGTGACAACTACACACGAGGCTTTTATAAAAAGGCACAAGGGAAGGCTTTTGAAGGACATCGCAGTTGAGAGAGAGAGAAAGGAGGATCTAGAGCCTACGAGAGAGTAAGGCTCTATTGCAACGAGTTGCTACTACTGTTGAACGTCACTATTGTTGTTGTTGCTGGTGCTACTACGTTAGTGTTGCGACTGCCGCATGTCAAAAGAATGGAACTCCAATGGGAAGAGGACGCATGCTATTTTTGGTGTGCGAGCCTAGGACAAAATGTCAATGACAGGTGCACACTCTACCTAGTATATCTCTCTCTTGTTGAATTACATAATTATGTGGACTATACTTGGGATCCCTTGAGTGGAATCCGATGGTGACAGCTAGAGGTGCTACGTAGGTGATAAGTTCTCTGTGTGAGAACCCATTCATGTTGCCTTAGGTCGATTCCTTGGTGAATCGGTTTGCATGGTATTTTGATGTGTGAACTATAGTTTAAATTCTAGTTTTCCTTGTGCTTTAGTTTTGTTATGAAAGTTTTGTGCAGTGATTGGATTTTAGGGGTGAGATTCTCCCCGAGCTCCGCTAGCAAAGCAACAACTACTCTACTAAGCACGGGTGACCAGCACAGGTGGTTGCAATTAAAGCAATTGTGGCCTATTTTCATGGTGTTTGTGAAATGATTTTCCAAAATAAAGATTTAAAAAGAAAATACATAAAGATTTGTAAAAGTTTGGAAAAGAATTTTTGTGATTTTAAGGGACCAAGAAATCAAAACTCCTAACCGACCATCTAAGATAATTGATACCTCTAGTTGGTTATAAGCTGTTTGCCTAAACTAAGGTCCAAATAGTTTTCGTAGCTTTAGAGGAGACCAAAAGACCTTAGATGAGGATCTAGGGACCAAAAGACTAAGGATAAGGTCAAGACCAAGAAACTAAAGCTTTTAACCGACCATCCAAGGACAAAAGAAACCTTTTGTTGGTCAATAGTGACCTGCTTAAACTGAGGTCTAGGGAGTTGTACTAGTAAGACTAGAAGTTAAAAAGTCCTCTGAGTAGTCGAGTACAATGGTCCCAAGGACATTGAAAGGGCGAACTCTGTATGAGTGTTGTCTTGAATAATCTTTTAAGGGTTCTTAAAGTATAAACCTGGGACAAAGAACTCCTACACAAGGTAACTCTACTGTGGCAATGCAATATACTTTGACGACTACTTATAACTAATGTCGGTTGTTTGGGTACAAGTGATATGATAAGTTTTGGATAGTTGAATGTGTATGTGCGATTTATAAATGAGGATTTTCTGAATTCCTAATTGAGGATTTTAAGCTCTCGTCTGCATATGACCATTCTTTTCGATGTGTGGATTTGTGATTGTTTTAGACTTGATTTGATAAAGGATTGTTATATCTAATGTGCATAAAGAGATTTCAAAATATACATGGTTTTGATTCAGGAAAAGAGAAATGGTTTTGAAAAAGCAAATTTAAAAGATTTTATGCTTGTTTGCAATAGGACATTGCATGTGATTATGGCTTTATAGGATTACGGTTTTAATGCTGCTATGAAAGGTGATTGTGTTGACTTGAGAGCTAAGTCTTAACAGCTCCGATCTTGGTTTATTGTTTTGGTAGATGATAGATGTGTACTGAGTAACTATTAGATGTCACTCATGTGTATTTTAATACTTTTCTTATAAGTATAAATATAAGATTAGCAATCTAAATCTAATGCATATAACATGAGTTACATAGCCACATACCACAAATTCTGAGTAGAATTTATAGTTATTTTCAGTTAATCATTTATTTAATTTCTTACATTTATTCTTGAGTTATTCATTAAATAATAACTCTAAGAGTGTTAGAATTTTGAACTGTCACGACTAGGATCGTGACAATATTACTTCAAAAGAAGTTGCTCATATAGTTATAAGATGCTCTATTGAGACGTTGAGGTGGGAAAAGTATAGTTGGTCATTCAATATGACCAATAAAGGAGTTAGGGCCCAAAGAAACAAAGAGAATCAACATCTACTTCTAAAGTAATAAAGAAGTAAAGCATGAAGTTTGAATTTGGTAATCCAATTTCACACTTGTATAGTTAATGCTTCATGAGTCACCAATATCTCAACCATACGAACTGAAACAAATAAAATGAATAATGAAAAAATGATTCAAAGCTACAACTAAAACTAGTTCTTAGAATTTACCATCAAAGTTGCCATCTATTATACGACTTGCATCATTGTAGTTGTCCATTGAAATGAGAGCAATGCTGGGCATAAAATTGAGCACTTTCTCAGTAAATACAGTCTTCCCAGCTCCCGAGGGACCAGCGATTCCAACCAATACTATGCCTTCATTCTTCTGAGCCAATAGCTGACATGCACGAATAACTATGAAGAAGCCTTTCTCAAATGACAGTGATTCTTGAATTGGAACAATTTCATATCGATTACATTCCTTTCTTTTGACCAATTGTACTTGGTCCCTTAAAAGGCCATGCCTACGCCTAGGTGAGTCAATAACAGCATTGTCTTGAGCCATCAGCAGGAGCAAAGTTGTTTTTTTTCCCCTGTGATGGAAAAAAATCAAGCAGTAATATTATTAGAAAGAATGCTCAAAATCTTAGAGAAGTGCTTCTGAGATGAACCATACCTGGAGGATGTGTTCCTATCAATTTCTTTTCTAGAAATGAATTCCTTATGAAAGTCCAAGATGATATGCGCTAGATAGTATAGAGAAATATAGTAGATAAGGTGAGCTTGTAAAGTCCCCAGATATAATAGCTGTGAAAAAAGTTAGCTTGTAGATGAGAGTTGACACGAAGATTCCTGCAAAAAACACATGGAAAATGTAACAGGTCATGCAGGTCTCCAGATGGTCAAAAATCTAGATGTATGCATTTTGAAAAGGGTTGATGTTTTGCCTGGAATTGAAGAGACCAGTTGAGTGTATGTACCTGTTGAATGTATGTACTTAAACAAAACAAAAAGTTTCCCTGTTCATGAAAACAAGGACAAAAGGTTAACCAAGTACCGAAACATAATTTGATAATATGTAATACAATTACAACTCTATACAATTAAGCATCAGACAATGGAATATTACAGGAAACTGGAACTCCAAAACAGAAAAACTGTAACTACTTTTAGAATCTAGAAAAGTAGGGATAAAGTATGGATAACTCTTGTTTGTGAGGTTAACTAGGATTAGCCATCCATAAATTTATGGGGTTAACCCCAAAAAAGTTTTTTTTTTAGCAGTAAATCAGGATTTTATTGAAAACCAGTTAAAGGAAATACAAAGTGGGGAGGCTTATCAAGAGGATAAACCCAAAGAAACAAAAAAGAGCAAACAAAGGAAACACAAATTTAAACTAACAAGAGGCCTAGGAGCCAATCACTAGCAAACAAATCAGACTCATCAGCATCGTCTACAACTGGGCAGTGGGCACCACTCCACCACTGAAGAAACAACTATGTCCCGAACATCCTTAATATTCTGGCATTTTCCCCAGAATATGCAATGGTCTCTTTGAATCCATTTAGTCCACCAAACCACATGTGGTAAAGAATTCCATATTTTTCGTCGTCGCTTCCTCCATCTCCCCTTCATCCGGATTTTCTCCAGATCTGATGAAGGAGCTCGACCCCAATCAATGATTGCCATCATCCATAAACAATTAAGGATGGTCACGAATCGGTTTGGTTCGGTTTAAGACAAAACCACAAACCAAACCATATAGTTCAGTTTGAACAATTTTCAAATCGAACTGAACCATTTTATCTATTGAAACCAAACCATTCAAAATCAGTTTAATTTGTGTTTTAACCATTTAATAAAACATATAGAAAAAATAAAATGTTGATAGTGAAAAATGAAAGAATATAACTAGATATGAGATAAAATGACAATAACCATGTCTAATACTGCAACGCAAACAGAAATTACGATTCTTAGTAATATGAAAATCTCATGTATCATATTATGATAGAATTACAGTAGTGAAACTGATCAACTGCAGATAACAAATGTAATCAGTCTAGTAAAAGATACATAAGAATGACCAGAAATATTTTTGTTTAATTTCTAGTGCCAATCAGCTAAAAAAATAGTCTAGTAAAAGATACATAAGAATAAGTGAATGACCATGGTTTGAATCATGGTTCCAAACCTTAAATATCTAATTATATTCTTTTAAATATTTAACATATATATTAACATATATAGTTTATATTAGATTTGATTTGATTCAATTAAACCGTCCTTAAAACCACAAACCGAACCATATAATTCAATTTAGCGATATTCTAGACCAAACTAAACTACTGAATTTGAAAAATCAAACAGAACCGCTAAAAATGGTTCGATTCAGTGTGGTTAACTGGTTTGAATGGTTTGGATGCCCACCCCTACAAACAGTCCCGCAATCATAAATTTACCCTTCCCATAATCCCACAAACTTTCCTTTCAATTAGGAAAAAAATCCCACAACCTCCCATTTTATCTCTTTCCTTTTATTCTACAAATTAAAAACCACACCATCATGTTTTTTTCCTTCATATTAATTGATCTATTTCTAAGTAAATTTGGATTTAATTATTTTAATATTTTAAAATTTGATTGTGTGACATATTATTGTAGTAGATTGTGTTTAAATTAAGTGAAATTAGATATGAAAATGTTTTGAGATACAATAGGAATATTTAATTTATTATGATTTGTATTTAAATTTGAATCCAATTAGTTTCCTAATTTAAATATGGAAATTCGGAATTAATTACATTTAAGTTAGAAAAGTGAATTATCATATTGATTTTGAGGATCATTAATGGTTATAAACTCCCCCCCACCCACCTTTATATATATGACTTAACAGATTTTGGTTTATCAAAGAAATTTTTTAAGTATGTAGAACTTTTTTTCAATTATTGATAATCTTTTTTTTAAAGTTTTAGTTTTCTATGTATAATACTATTTACCTTATTATGATATTTATTGTTAAAATTGTGCCAATGGTAGTTTTGTCATATTAAGGGAAGTTGTTAAAGTTATTCCTTACTATCCATATGGTGCCAAATAAGAAAAAAGGTTATCCATGCGAGGATAACTATTTTTAAACCAAACAGTTTTCAATGTTAAAATAGTTTAACCCCAATCAAGGGTTAGTTATCCCTCAGAAATTATCCCCATTTGGTTAGAAGATTAATATTAGGATTAGACTGGATTACCACAAGATGGCATGGACTCCAAAAGCATATGATATGAGGGTTGAGGGATTAAGTATCCCTTGTATTCTTCATTTAGAAAGCTTGACAGATAACATTCCTATTCTTCAAGAATCTTATTGCTTCTCACTTTATTCTTGATAATGTCAAAACTAGTGGTCATCAGGAAGTTTGGATTTAGGATAGAAAGTTGTCAGATTAATTTCTTATGGATATATACGTCGGAAATAACAACCACAAGAGGGCATGAAAAGGCAAATATGATGGTGGCCCTGTCAATTTTAAAAAACATGGAAAACAGATTTAACGAAGCATATAAAAGATGGGGAAAAAATCCAAGAAAAGCATACCCAAATAGTGGCAATAATTGGAACGTCTATTTTCAAGAGAAGAACAACAGCAGGAGATATTTGCTAAAAGTGGACAAAAAATGTGCAATTATTCACATGTCAGTAGAATGCACGTCAGGGAAACTTAGAGCCACAAACACAATAATGGCATGAGTCGGAGCACATGCCAGAGACTCCAAGTTCCACAAGAAACAGAGACGTAGGAGGGGGTATATTGGAACGATGGTGCTTTTATTATGTTACCCAGCACTAATAATTCACAGAAAACAAGAAATGCTGAAATTGGCAGCACAATTCCACAAAGTGGTAGAAATCCAACTAAATTAAATTAAAATTGTTCAAAAATAAGAATAAGGAGAAAGGACTTACATTAGAGGGGGAAAAAAAGGTACACAATTTCCTGCAGGCAAACACAAGTACCAACGAGATTTTACCAGGATTATGCCAATAAATTCCTATGATTGGATACAGAAAAGCAAAATACATCCAATGCCCAGAAAATAAAACCAAGCAAGAACAAATCTTGACCTACTTCCCGAGTTGCAAGGATGAAGGTTCTCACCAAGCTCCTTGGCACGGCCCAATGATGATGAAGCAGAACACGAACAAGAACAAGAACAAGAACAAGATGGGTCTTCTCCCCTTTCCCTTGGTAGTGATTGTCCTGGAGCGGAGAGGCCGAGATGGCTGGGAGGACGACGACGACGGCGACAAGAAGACCCCAACACAACAAAAAGGAACGAACGAGAATGCTCCAGAGAGACGCTGCAGCTGCACTTGTATGGTATGTTGACACAACTGGAGTAGAATGGCATGGATGCTGGAAGATTTTTTGTTTACTCCTTTTTTTCCTTTCTTTTTCCTTTTGTGCGTCATGTCTAATGTTGAATAAAATACACCCAATTGACCAATAGGTTAACGTAACAATCCAAGTCTACAAACCAATAGCAGAATGCTCTTGTCGACGACAATCTCCTCTAATGACTAAATTCTTGTTGGTCGTTGTTAACTTTTTTAATCACAAACTCACTTTTGATTCTGTAATTTTTAAGCCTCAGCACTTTGACATTCTGCTCCTTACCAGCTGGAGCTGAGAATCTGTAATATTTTCCCTGCACTTTGACTTTTTCGTGGATATACTTTTGGAATATATAAAATAGAATACTGATTTCAAAAAAAAACAATCCAAGTCTATAATAACCTTGGATCCAACTAGATCTAAAATATTTAAATTAAAGTTAATATAGTTGCTATTTTTTATCTTTATTTAGCCTCATCCATTCCTTATTTTATGCAACGTGAGACTCACGGTTCGTTTAAAACTACTTCTATCTAAATTTGAGATACTAATTTTTTGTAGAAACTGTAAAAACCTAAATGTAGTTCTAAACAAAACTTTCTCATTTCACTCCTCACAGAAACTATAACGACTTGATAGACAACCTATGTATAATTGTGAACTTTTAGAACAATTAGTGGAAGAGAGTTTCTAGTTAAAGTTAGAGAAAATAACAACACAATGACTATAATTTCCTTATTCTTTTTAAATTTTAACATCAAAATGTCATTGTTATTGACAATCATGCAACCAATAATCTCTTTCACTTGTGAATTCCATTTCCATCTTTCAATTCTCAAAACCATGGGATGACAACAAAGAGGAGAAGTCACCACAATGGAGTTGAGATCATAGCATCAATGGCAATTGACCTTTTTTTCTTCAACGATAAAGGAGTTGGTAACATCAGACAACATAGGCGGAAGAGTCAATGGTGGACAACACATGTAGAGGAGTCGATGACGAATAATGTAGATAGAGTAGATCTCCGTAGAGTAGTTCATGAGATGGAAGAAAGGAAGAGGAGAATGAGAGTTATGTTAAAACTTAACAAAAAACAAAAATGTAATTAAACTACTAATAGAATCTAGCTTCTACAAATGAGACTTTGATTTGCCAAACAAGTTTCTATAATTAAGTTAAAACCTAACTTTTATAAAAATTCATAGAAGCTAACTTTTGGTATTAACCTAGAATCTACCTTCTGGTAATAGGAGGTTCTAAATGGAGTTTGAATCTTAAGGTGTTATTATATCTCTTATTTGAACATTTAACGTTCTTGTCAAAGTCTACAATTTTAACTAGACAATATAGTATTCTAAAGATGGCTTTCACTCTTTTGAATGTAGTATTTAGTTCCCATATTTCTAATAAATTCAAGCTATGATACTATTTGTAATAACTCCAACTTCACTAGCTCATAACAACTCAGAATTCAACAACCAGATCTAAAATGTTTAAGCTAAAGTTGATATGATAGTTGATTTTAGTATTTATTATGCCTCACTCACTTCTTATTCTAAGCAACGTGAGATTAAATTTTGAGATGTTACAACTAAGACTAATGTGCAACTCACCGATCATTATTGTCTCGTAATAGGTTTTTATTTTCCTTTTAGTTGAAGTTAAATAAATAAACCTCCCAAATCTTTTGCAGTGCAAGATTTTATATATGGTTATCCAAGCAATAATGAGGCATGATATAACAATAAGAAAGATACATATGTTGTAGAAATAGAAATATATTATAGTTTTGTTTTATTGTTTTATTTTATAATTCCATATTAATAATTCAGTGTTACTGTTTCATTTTAAGATATCATATTATAGTTCAGTGTTATCATATTCATATTGTAGTTTAGTGTTACGAAATCCACAACCATACCCCTTACACCACCGATCATTTCCCAACCACCCTCAATGTCGAACCATGTCACCGTATCATTGACAATCACGATGCCCTAACCAACAACCACTGACCTTCCTCACACCCAACACCGTCGATCAACACCCAACCGCTAACGAAGGAGCCCATGGGCTTTCCCACAAGCCTTTGTTCCCTCCAAAGCTTGTCGGTGGAGTCGAAGAAGGCCTTCATCTACGTCACCATGCTCCCATACCTAGTGGGGAAGCCAAAGAGGAAGGCATTGACCTGCGCAAGGTCGGCCAGCTCTGCGAGGACAAGGATGTTGTTGTCATCGTCTCTGTCGGACCTACATGGGGCATTCGTCTGGTGGAACACCTGGGGAGGGAGCGTCTCGGGTACCCAGTAGAGGAGGCCCTCGATGCTGTGGACCTCGTCGACTCCGATCTTGATGCGCTGTGCTAGGCCATCAACATGGCGGTACATGGAGTAAAAGACGATAAATAGGTGGATCTGCTTTGGCACCATGGGAGCGGCGGCAGTAGAGGAGGATGATGAGGAATCCTCCTTGTCCTCCTTGGTTGGGGGATTGGGATTCTCGACCCCCGGCTCGAAGGCGGAATGAGGAGTGTTGTTCGCCACCTTGAGGTGCTTCTTGCTCGAGACACAACCACCTCCCTTCTCCATCTCTAATCTCTCTCTCTTTCTTTGCCTCTTTCTCTCTTGTCAATGCTTGGTTAGACAATCAGTCCATCACCGCACTCATCCTCTCCTGGATGAGTCGATGTGGGGGGATGGGTCGGTGTAGGGAGTTGGGTGCAGGGATGGAGGGCTAATTTAGGGTTTGAGAAAGAAAGGGAGGGTGGTTTAAATAGTGTTTTATTTTTTGAATTTTAAAAAACAAAATCAGAAATCTTTTTTTTTGAGACAAAAGTAGTTTTGAGATTTGAGGGAGCATGTAATAGATATGTGCTCTCTCTCTCTCTCTCTCTTTATATATATATATATATGTATATATATTAAGATTTAGGAGCCTTTAGTTTTTTAAAAACAAGTTCATGTTGAAGAAAGAAAACAGCAAGAGAAAGAGGAAAAAGAAAGAGATTGACGTTAATGATCATAGAAGTTTATTCTTGAGAAAAATTCTAGCTTGTTTGCATAATGATTTTAAATTTGTTGTATCTTTCGTTACATAATTCAAAATTCCACAATCTTAGATACGTTGGAAAGATAATGTAAAGTTCTAAAACTATGTGTCATAGTCATCTTTTGAGAAAATGAATATTTGAGGGCAAAAATATGGATTTTTATGGACTAATTATACTAGACAGTGAAGAAGATTAAGAATATGAATACAGTGATTTCCTTAATTGTACCATCAATTGTTCTTATTTTTCACTGTAGTACCCACAATTAAAAAACCAATCACTCCAATACCTTAAACTTGAATTATATTTTAATTTACAATAAGTTTGATAACTCCATTAATTTTTCACACAAAAGGTCAGTTATGTCCTTTTATTTTATTTCCTCTTCGTAATTTTCCCAATCCCAATTTTCCTACCATTTCCCGCCAAATTCCCAAATCTTGAAGCATTCTCGCTCTTTATGTCTTCATCGAAATGGAGGGACAAATCAACGTGGTAGATGCTAATGCAAGCATCATCAACACCACTCTTGCATTCCTTTGAAGCGAAGAAGAGCAACGAGTAGCATCCTTACTTGCCCTCTAGAAGACGTAGGCCCCAACAAGCTTGGTGGTGCTAGTCCTGAGGACCTCGACCATGTCAACCCACACAACGACGATGTGGTCGTACTACTTCCCGATGTAGGAGACAGAGAAGATGAGAATGGTCCAATACCTATACTGGGTGTGGTTGGGGGAAGGGAGGGTGTAGATGGAAGTGGTTGGAGGAGATTCATAAGTATTGGAAAAGTCGTGGTATTGGAGGTGGATAGAGTAAGTTAGGGTTTGGTTGGGGAAGATGGGTGGGTGGGTCAGGTCGATGTACTCGATGGGTGGTGTGGAGGGTATATTGTGGGTCTCCTCATTTGTGTTGAGGGAATCCGGATTGTTCTTGGAAAAGAAGAACAAGAGAAAGTGTAACACCTGTAAAATTTATTTTGTAATTATTTATATTTTATGAATTTTATTCCTAGACAGTTATTACTGTTCCGAGGCCAGTTGTGTGGTTCTGTACTTTTGGGCTTGGACCTCGTGGGCCAGCTTCTGTTTGCGTATCCCTGTGCGTGGTTTGGCACTGTGCATGTGAGGCCCAGTGTGGGGCCTGCGTTCGTGGGCCGTTGGTTGTGGCTGGTGGTTGGGCGGAGTGATTGGTTGCTCATGTGGTGTGCCGATAGCTGAGACGCGTAGGTGAGCATGTTCCCAGCTACTGCGGGCGCAGGCTTTATAAGCCGCACCACACTCCTTGCCGCTCATCGCCGTCTTCTCCTTCCTTTGCCCTCCTCCTCGGTGACGTGTCTCTTCTTCCCCGCTTTCTTTCCCTTCCTCCCCACTCCTCCTTCTCTGCCCCTTCTCCTTTTCCCTTTCTCCTTCCACCCGACCTCCTCTGTTTTCCCTGCATCCCACGTCGAGAGAGAGGAAGAGATTGAGGGAGCGAAACGGAGGTCTGCGGCGGTGCGTGGAGCTTGGGTGGAGCGTCCTTGGGGTTGTGGTGAGGCTGTGGTCGTCGGAGTTCGCCGAAGTCGGTCGAGGATTGCTGGAGCTTGTTTTCAGGTACGCATCTCTACCTCATGTAATAGAGAGCATGAAATTGATAGAAAATACTAGGATTACATGAAATCTAGGTAAATTTACTTTCCTAGAATTTATTGTGAATTTATGACAAATTTATTGGCATTTATGATGGTTGGTGCGTTTTGGGTCCTTTTGACCCTTTCTACCTTTTCGATTTTATATTTTGATGCATGGTGAATGGATTTTAGTTTTGTTTGTTGGGTTTTAGAGTAGACTCGAGGGTCTACACCATATGTTTTATGCAAGAATTTTGGTGTTTGTTTAGGGGATCCGATCGGAGGTCCCAATTGGGACGATTTCGGACGGTAGGATTTGAGCCGTTTTCTGGTTTCGCAGAATTTAACATACTGAAATGAAAACGGCATACCGAACCAGTGGATTTCGGTATACCGATTCAGTTTGGCATATCGTTTTTCTGTCAGTTTAGGTCCTCTAGTCGATATTTGGTCGTCCAATTTTGGACGATCGTCCGAATCAAGAGATTTCGGTTGACCGAACTAGTTTCGGTATACCGAATTTGACCTGAATGTTGACCGTTGACCCGATTCGGTCGACTGATTCAAACCGGTCTACCGAATCAGGGATTTTCGACATACCGAACCCATTTTCAACATGCCAATTTTGGGTCCAAATGAGTTTATAAAATGTGTTTTTCGAGGATTTTCTGGATTGCCGTGTTTTGTCCTTGTAAGATGGGATTGTGGGCCATCAGTGGTGGTCTCCTAGGACACCTGATGCGCCGTTTTGCCGAGGTTTTGGAAGAATTTTCAAAGATATGAAAATGGTTTGGAAATGGATTTCAAGGAAATAATTGGCCTAGTTTGGAAAATGTTTTCCTGGTTTTCTATGTGCGGGTCGAGACAGTGTGGGACCGTGTCATCAGGACTAGGGAATGTGACGACATTCTCGTGTGGTAGGGGCGCGACTCCCTGGTTTAGGTTGGGGGCCGAGATACCTGAGGCTGAGAGGCGTTGGGTCTTGGAGGTATGAGACTCCTTGACTGTCGTCTCGAGGCTAGGGTTGTGGTCCGCGGGTTGAGGTGTTTTGTGGCATGACGGGGAGGTATGATACTCCTGTTGTCGTTGTGAGCACTGAGGCTCGGGTGTTGTAGGGTGTGGAGGTTTGATACTCCCTCCTGAGCACCGTGTGGAGGACGTCGTGAAGAGGCATATCCTGTGGTGGCCAGTGCAGGTGGGACACGTGCCCCATAGCTGGTAGCGTCCTAAAAGACATGACAGCCTTCTTAGGGAGGGGTTGGCTTTTGAGGGTTCTCTTGAGAGAGAGGAATCGCAGGACGGTGGTTGGCTCCTGCACATGATGACATATCGTGGCAGTACAGAACGCCATGGTCGCTCCTCGGTGGACTGCGTGTGGCCAGAGTTTGGTTGCCTTGTGCCTGACTTCCCGACTCACTGTGTGTGGTTTTGGCTATTGAGGGCCTTTGCTTGTGGTTTTGGGTTAGTAGAGCCCTGGTTGAGGTTTTGGCCGGTGTGAGCCTGGTTTATGAGGTTTTAAGAAAATGATTTGCGAAATGAATCTAAAAGGGAAATTGATTATAGTTTTATTTTCCGCGGTTTTCATGGGGGCGTACTTGGTGACTTTGGTCACTCATGCGTTTTCCTTATGGTTTTGGTTTGCAAGTGCAGACATGCGATTGGTTTAGCGTAGTGCATATAGATCGGAGTCTCCTAACCACACACACAGGTTCCTGGTAGTTAGATATTTACTATTTAGCTTTAATTTTCTCGTAATTTGATTTGTTTAAATTATTGTGGAAAATTTAGGACGTGATAGAAAGGAAGGTAGAGTTTTTTATTCTAATTAATTTGATACGTTAGGGGACATTTTTGTTGTTTTATTTTTTTTTACTAAATATTTCCTAACAGAATGATTAAATTGACTAACAGTAATAGTTGAGGATGCCAAAGTAACTGATTTTATATTTAAGGATACTGAAATGAAAAAATAGATATAGTTGAGAGTACCATAAGGAAATTACTCTTACGAATAATTAGAATCCATAACTTTTACTTTCATGTCATGTTTTTTTATATTAGATCTGATATTAGTATTATTAAGTTTCTTTTGAATGTTCTTGTCAATGATTATTATATTTTATCATTAACTTATCAAGTAATTAAAGTTAAAATATTAACACTCAATGTTTCAAGTTTATGAAAATACTTCTTAGTAAAGTGTTACTTAGGAAAAAACTACGTGACTATAAACATCGACCCACCATGATAGGAAATAACTAACTAATATCAATGTGAAGTCATCTAGTATAGAGACTACCTAAGTCGTAGTCATTAAAGATTACGACTATAGAGGTGTGGAAACTCATTTTAACCAAAGTTTCAATTTAAATTTCATTTATTAATTGAATCTCATGAGTCAAGTTGTGTTGTTTCATTGATGATTTTGTTACAGAATTTAAACGTTCATTGGATATGTTGGGCTTTCAAGCTTACCCAGTTGTTTATATTTTTTCAAATAAAAGAAGATTAGTAGATTGTAGAATATCTAGAAGATTAAGTTGACATATTTAGTGGGATGTTTTAAAAGTTTAGTCAAACGCAACCATCAATTGTTTCGTTGATGTTGCCATCATCTAATAAATAAATATAGACACTGTCATTCTCTTGTAAACTTCCTGGTTTTAAGTGGTGACTTGACAAGAAAACATTTGTATGGATTTCCCATTGATTTTTGAATATTTTATTTCAAAGGTCATTTTTGACTGCTTATTAATGCTAAGAATCTTGCATGCGTAATGAGCATCATATTCTATTATTATTCATTTCATATAATAGCTAGATTTTAATTACAATTGAAATGTAAAAAAATACGTATGGTCCAAGTGCTCCTCCTTGTCTTTTAACTTTCTGATGAAAGAAACATAAAATTTAGTAAAAGAAAAAAAATAAACTTATGACTAGAGCCTTTCTTTTTATTACAGAGCAACTCGATCCACGGTTAGTAATTCTATCAACATCTAAATTTTACATCTTTCGCACAAATTAAAAAGATATTTCGCACAAAAAATAGGTTGAGCATGGGAGAATCCACCAAAGCAGGGACCTTGAATTACTTCGGTTCTGTGAGATTTGATT
Organism: Posidonia australis; assembly: GCA_024699735.1. NCBI lineage: Eukaryota > Viridiplantae > Streptophyta > Magnoliopsida > Alismatales > Posidoniaceae > Posidonia > Posidonia australis. The sequence continues at coordinate 36,132 of JAMKQA010003186.1, forward strand.
GAAAAAAAAAACCATATACACACGTAAATAGCATAACCATCATCAGCGTAGTTCAAACTGGAAGAAGTCCAAGACAAGTGCAGTAGCACTTGTACCATTAAAGCATTAATTATCATCACACAAGTGAGGAGTGAAGACACCACGTAAAAAATACATCAGATCTGGCTTCGCTGGCCGGTTGACTCATCTTCCTTCCTCTCTTCTTTCCTTCCTTCGTTCCCCAACCACACACAAATCTTGAGTAAGATCCTTCTTTGGGTACTTCCTCTGGATCAAACCATCGACAAGAATCTCCCCGCCAATCCTTTACCCCTCCCACCCACGCAGTGTTTTATTACCAACAGAAGTTGACGTCCAAGAAGGAGCGTTTCTTTCTCGAGGAGAGATCTTGGCCTGGTGCTCTGGGGCGTGGTTCTCTCCACAGATCGCATCTTTTTCGCTTTTCGGCCAGAACCCAATTCGTGGTTTTGGACGAGGAGGGTCGGAGGAGCGATGGGTTGCTCGTTCTCGGGTCTGAACGCGCTGTATGATTCGGCGAATGGGGGAGGAGGGGACGTGTGGATCAACGACAACCGTTTCAGGATCGTGAGGCAGCTGGGGGAAGACGGGCTTGCGTCCGTCTTCCTCGTCAAGGAGGTTGTTGCTGTTGTGCCTGCTGGTGGTGGTCTCTCAACCAAGAAGCTCAACAACCCATCTCATGTCTCAGGTCAGATTCTTCACATATCCTCAATATACTACTTTTGGTTGGTTGGTGGGATCATGAGTTCCCTTTGGTTTGCAAACCCCTCCCTCTCTCTCTCTCTCTCTTTGTCAAACATACAATTTTGTTTTATTTGTTTGATTGGTTATTAGAGACATGACGAATTTTCGTTGTTGCAGAGGATGGCTTGTATGCGATGAAAAAGGTGCTTATGCAAAGTGAGGAGCAGCTCGAGTCCGTGAGGCAGGAGATCAGTGTCTCTTCTCTCTTTAGTCATCCCAATCTGCTTCCTCTTCTTGATCATGCAATCATCCCAGTCAAGGTAATGGATACTCCTGTTGGTATCTGTCTTAATTTGATCGCTGTAGAAATTTGGGATTTGGGAGTCAAATGTTGCTAGTGCAGTCAGAACACTTCTAATGAACAAGCTCAGCATCTCATCCTTAGAATGTCTAATGTGTTCAACTAGTAAACTAGCGAAAGGCATTTTGCATGATTAAAAAAGTCTTTATCATGAGAATGTTTGCATCTCTACAAAATCAAATCAACGATTAGTTTTTTGCACTATTAAGGATACAGAAGATTTCACCGGATTTATTACGCCATCTATTACCAACAATGAAATTGTAGGATAAAGGAGAGGAGATCAACGCCCAATATCTTATGAAAAGCACCCTCCAATGATACTCCTATGCAGCATGCTGGTAGTCATACTTTCCTTGTCTCTTTTCTTATAGCTTGATGGACACAGTGAACCTTGAAACTCTGAGAGAATCCAAAAGTTTCTGCATATTTAACACTGTGGATTAGGGTAAAAGAATATGATTAAGATTGCATTCACTAATGAGAATGTGTTACACATAGATAGGTCCTATTAATTACATAGATATCCATTTCTCCACATTTTTTTAAAAAAGTTCTACACCCATTGGGATTTAAACTTGTGACCCCCCAACTGAAGTAATAATCACGTACCGAATGAGCTATGCTTTGTTTGGTATTTGCCCACATAACCAATAGGACTCCAATAATAATATCTCCCACAATCCTTCTCAAGTTAGAACATATATATTAGTTATGTCCAGTTTGTTACAAAAAGATTCAAAATCCTTACACTAAGTTCTTTTGTGAAGATATCTGCGAATTGATCAGAGGATGGTGTGTATAAGATAACAATGATTTCGCTCATCACTATATCATGGACAAAGTGGTAGTTGATCTTAATGTGCTTTAAGTTATCATGGAATGTTGGATTGTTGACAATAAAGATTGTCGTTTAGTTATTGTAGTGTATAGACATAGAAATATCTACAGTGAAACCAAGCTCAATCATTATAGATCTAAGCCACATCACTTCACATGCTATCTGAGTCATTGATCGATATTCTGCTTCTACACTGGATTTGGACATCACATTCTATTTCTTGTTCTGCCAAATGACTAGATTAGCTTCAACATTTGTGTAGTACTCATTTGTCACTTGCATAGTTAGAGTCTCAACAAGCTTCAACCTGAAGATGTCCATTCTTTCTATAGATCAACCCTTTTCCAAATGCTCCTCTAATGTATGCTGGCACATGTAAAGCACCTTGCCAATGGACCATCCTGTGTTGTTGCATAAATTGACTGGGCCAAGTAGATAAAGTTCTTAATCAGTCGACGATACTGACCAACATCCTTAACAGTCTCTGTTATGTCATTCTAAAAGCCTAGATTTTGATCTATAGGAGTGTTTTTTGGTTTGTATCCAAGGAGTCTGGTTTCTTAAAGAGCATGCTTTTGTTGACATAATCCATTCTGCCTTGACCATAAGCAAACTCAATTCCCAAAAACTATCTAGGTTTGCCCATATTCTTTGTGACAAAGTGTTTTCTAAGATACTCTTTTGTCTTACTAATCTCCATGATATCACTGCGAGGATATCATCAACATATACTACAAAGAAGACATAACTGCTGGATTGTTTCTTGATAAATATTGAGTTATCAACTACATATCTCTGAAAATCATGGTCCATAACAATTTTCTTGAATTTCTCAAATCAGAGTCGTGGGCTTTGCTTGAGCCCATAAATAGCTTTTCTTAGCAGGCAAGTACTATCCTTTCCCTAAGCAGCATACATTGGAAATTGCTTTATATACACCTGTTCTATTAAATTACTATAAAGAAAGGTATTTTTTACATACAGCTGGCACAATGTCCATAACTAATTGACAGTAATGGACACCAAGACATAGATGGAGTTTAGTCGGGCCATAGGGGAGAAAGTCTCAGCGTAATCAATTCTAAACATCTGTGTGAAACCACGGACAACCAGATGAGCCTTGTACTTGTCCACTGACTCATCTAAGTTATACTTGATTGTGTGGCTAATTATGTTGGTTCCAACAATGCAAGAGACCAAATCTCATGTATCATGTGTCAACAATACCTGCATTTCTTCATTCATAGTTTTCTTCTAATGTGGAATCTAAAGAACTTCCTTGTAGTTCCTGAGAGCAGAGTAAGAAGAAATAGATAAGGCAAAACTGCAAAAAGAAGAATGAAGGCGATCATAGGAAATAAAGTGAGACATGGAATGAGCAGTGGTAGAGTGTTTACCTTTACGAAGAATAATGGGAATATCAAAGTCAGAAGATGGTAGGTTTACAAAAATAGAAAGTGGTTCAGTAGGAGGTGGTTGATGTGGCTTTTAACGATGAGGATATACCTACAAAGGATGAGGAGAGGTGTACTCTACAACATTTTTCTGTCATCAATTGTGATAGATCCTACAATAGGTGGAGGAAGAGGGATACCCTCGGTAGACTGCTCGATAGTGTCAAAGTAGGACTAAGATTCAAAGAAAAGTAACATCTGCTGAAATGAAGTATCATTAAGTAGAAGGATGATAACACCTATATCCCTTCTGAGACTTAGAGTATCTTACAATGATACACTTAAGGGATTGAGGAGATAACTTGTGAAGATTGAGAGATAAGTCTTGAACAAAAGTAACACAATTAAACACTTTAGGGGGTAAATGAGATAATTGTATATTAGGACATAGTTTTCTAAAGGGAACTTCTCCACCAAGTGGAGCAGAAGGCATTTACAAGGTAGGAAGCAGTAAGTACAATATCAAACTATAGATATTTTGGAACCTTCATTTGCAACATAATGGTGTGAGTAACATCTAGAAGATATTTAAGTTTTCGCTCAACTACACTATTTTGTTGAGATGTACGAGAACAAGAAGCTTGATATAAAACACCCAGAGAAGTACAATAATTTTGAACATATTGTTAAACAAACTCAAGAGTATTATCAGTATGAAAAATCTTTGAAGTAATGGAAAATTGATTTATTATTTCAACAAAAAACTTTTTGTTGACATTAACCACTAACTCTATTCTTGAGTAAATAGACTCAAGAAACACGAGAATAATTATCGATGAAAACAATGTAATACCTTTGATGAGATGCAAATGAAACGTAAGTAGTATTTGAAATATCACAATGAACTATCTCAAACAAACTTTGACTACTAGTAAGAGATAGATGTCTAAAGGTAGCACAATGGCACTTACCTAACTGATACGACTCACAATCAAAAGATTCAATAGAGATCCACGGTACAGTCTGTTGGAATTTACGATGAGATGAGCGATCAAGACAGTAGTACCACAAAAGAGAGGACTCCGATGTAAAGGTCAGGCAGTTCTTGAGGTATCTCATTACGAACTACCATGTTTATGTTTACGGTTCAAACTAATTTTTCTTCTTGTTTGCAGATTTGAAAGATACAATGAAAAGGGAAAAAGGTCATACAACAGTAAAGTGTTTTGGTGATAACACTAATGAATAATAAATTGATGAGGAAATCAGGGACAAAGAACTTTTCAAGTGTGATTGAGAAGAGGTTTCAACAACCCCTTGTCCTGACAATGATGACCATCAACAATGGTATTAGACTTAATATCGGATAACTAAGAAAGATGAGTAAAAAGATTACGACTATAAAATAGGAATTGTCTTTAGAAGCTAATAAGGCATTTGTACCCTATGTTAGGGTATGTACAGTAGTAGCAGAGGATTAGGTAACTTGCACATGTAGGAATTTCTCATAATCAACTTGAGATATAGTCACAGTGGGAGGAGGGTGCTGTGCTGAGTTTGATAGTAGAAGATGACTTAGTGAAAATATGTTGAGCCTATAAAGGTCAATCGAACTTATTCCAACATTTATCTGAGGTGTGATTGTTTTGTCTACGATGGTTACATCGACGGCCTCTACGTCCTCCTCCTATAGAACGACAATGGCCTCGGCTACGTCCACGTTCATGAGTAGTACTAGCTATGGTAGATTGATCTGATGTTGGAGTAGGTATAGCGGTGGAGATCCACAAAACACATGAGAATGTTTAGGATAGTAATGGAACACTATTAGCTTCAATAATTTGACCATGAATCTGAGTAGAAATCTTAAGATCAAGTGCAGTCTGGAAAATGATAATAGCAAGTTCCTTATGATACTCTCTTCTCCTGATAAACTTCCATCTCATCCAAAAGAGCAGAAAGTGAGGTATACAAGTTTTAAAGTAGGCGACCTTGGTTTTGAAATGTGAATAACCGCTCATATATTTCATAGATCCTAGAAATATTTTTCTCATGTCCATATGTACTTTTTAATGAGTCCCAAATCTTCTTGGCTGATTTGAGCATCATAACACCTCGAGAAATATTTTCCTTCATATTATTTACGAGCCAACAAATGACGACATAGTCATTAGCAAATCCGTTTTCATACGTGGCATCTTTAAGATCGGGTGAGGTGTCAGATTTTACGGTAAACGCCAATAAAAGTCTTAAAGGCTTGAGACCATAAGAGATAGTTCTTTCCATTCAATTTTACCGATATACTACTAAGATTCTTCACTAGTGACTCACAAAATATTGAAGAGGAGGCCATAGCTTCAACTACCCAACAAATACGTAGTAGTTGGAGGTCTGATTGTCAAAAAAAAGGGTTGGAAACAACTACACACAAGGCTGATTTATATGAAATCACTGTAGAAAATAGAGGACACCATGTGTCCAAGACACCATTGTGAACAAATTGGCACATCTAGTACATGGCTAGACAATCAGCAGTCAGTTGCACAAAAGCCGCCGGTTGCGCATGGAAATGCCGGCAAGTGCTTTGTCGGGCTTGGAAAAGACTATCGACAGAAGAGGAAGGAGTAGGGCTTGGGGAGAATGGAGGAAGGTTGGAAGGAAGTTGTGGCGTAGGTGTCTACGCTAGTAGAAGAGGAAGAAGGAATAGGGATTGGGGAGGATGGACGAGGGTTGAGGAAGGTTGGAAGGAGGTTGCGCCGCCGGTGTCTACACTCCTTGGCCGTCGTTAGTGGTGCCGAGTACAAGAGAAGCCATTGTCGGCCGTGTAGTTTCTTCATTCCCTTTCTCTCTCTCTCTCTCTCTTAGGACTTCTTGTGCTCTAGTATCATGTGGATTAGGGTAAAAGAATGTGATTAAGATTGCATTCACTAATGAGAATGTGTTACATATATATAGGTCCTATTAGCTACATCGATATCTGTTTACCCACATAACCATTAGGACCTCAATAACAATATCTTCCACAAACACTGTGCCTTAAACTAGTAATCCTATTTGAGACAAGTAATTGTCCATTACATTAAATGATAATAAGAATGATCTGATGAGACCATGACTTAATTTGACCTTTTCAAGTCCTATTAATCCACCGTTCATCACAGATCCTGAGGCCCAAAAAGGAGCACTCACTATTTCAATTTCTCATGACTGTAATCTTTCAACAATTAATGACTGTACAAGAATTATAAGACTGTACTAGAGGATCTATATGATTGTGCAGAGCAACCTTATGACTGTATAACTATAGGATCACATATTCAACTATGCAACAGGATCTTTGACTTTACAAAATCAATTCTCTGTCTATTTAATTGTATAAGAGAAAATATATTTGTACTAGAGCAATTCTATAACTGTGTAACTGTCAAGAGGATCTACATGGGTGTGCTAGATTATTTCCATAATTATATATGAAGGCATTCCTAAGACTTTACAAAGACATTTCTAAGGCTATATTCACAAATTTAGAAGCATAACAAACTATACAAAACGTAAGAGGGGGGGATCACTCTCCATGATATCTTGGTTCATATTGTGAGTTATCAACTCCCACCTTTCTTATGTGAGCCTGACATCAGTCTGCCTTTCATATAGCATGACATCATCAAAGAGATCAGGGTCGATCTTCATCTTGTTTTAACAGTAAAGAACGGGACTTAAGTGGTGTTTTAAAGTTCTGGTCTCACTAGATCAGAGCTCTAAATGATAATTTGTTCAAAGGCAAATGAACTGATGATCAACAAAGAGAGAAGAATCCCTGTGCCTTTCTAATGCAAACATACTTCTAAGTTCTAAGTGGTCATCATTAATGAAGATATATCTTGCATAACTTTAGACATCATAATTGACATCTTTCTTCTTCATGTAGACCTTTTTCTGGGTCTACAAATTTGAGAATTGTGCCAAGGTAGGTTATCCTATCTACTGACTAGGCTTTCAAGAATTATGCTAACCTCTTTCCTGCCTTCTGTTGTTTTGACCATGATTTTGGCATAGTTTACAGAAAAAAAATACATTAAACTTATAACAACACCTTGAACATCTCTAATTTTAGGGTTCGTAGTTTAGGAATAAGATGTTGCATTTGCATGTTTGACTGTGTGATATGTGACAGATCAATGTTCATCTACTAGGCACCAGCTAGTCACCATTAAGGTGCAGTATATGATAATGCCATAGATAGTTCCTACTTCATGTTTCATAATTGATAAACAAGCTGAGTTTTCATCTATGTTTGAATTCTATGGTAACATTGCTGAGGACAACTTAATAACATATGATGGACATCATTGCATCAATAACTACATACAAATTCCCAATGATTATGAATTGTAGTTTTATGAGTGGCACACAGAGGAAATACCTTGAATGGATAGTTTATTGCTATGTAGAGGAAAGCAAAGTTCTCCTATCTGTTTGGTAAACATTGTCCAAGGGGAAAGTAAGAATATCTCATAGGAAAACGTTGCATTTTTAAAATGATTTATTTTTAATCATACTGTGCTCATGCCCTTCATAATGACCCCTATGTAGGGCACACATTAGATCATGCCATATTGATCAAATGATCAGTTTGTCTGTTCTTCTAAAATCCACTAATTTAGAGTATATCCCTATTGAATGCTGAAATATGAGTAGAAGTTGTGGCATGGTGTTTAGATAAAAAATTGTATGCTATTCATTTCTACAATCAACAACAGTCATAAGACAACGGTCAACACTAGTGCCTAATGCTGACAAATGGCCATGAATCCCAAATATCATGGCAAACAGACATACCAATCAACACCAGTGCTTAACCAATTGTATACAACTCAGTTGGCCAGAGGCTGTGGATGCATGGCTTCGGTCTCAAGTTTGAGCCCCATGGGAAATGAATTTGGGTGATAATACTAGTGGGAACTAGGCCCAACCTACCATTTTAAAAAAGAAGAAGAAGAAAAATCAACACTAGCACTTACATTTTGTTGGTAACTAGTGTAACTTCTTTTTGGTTCATTCATTTACAGAATGTCCTCTTACAAAGAGAAGCTTCATATTTAGTTAATAATCATGTGTTACTGAAATCATCCAGGGTGAAAAAGATGGATCAATAGATTATGAGGCATATCTGCTGTTCCCTGTTCATATGGATGGAACTTTATTGGACAATGCCAAAGTTATGCAGTCAAAAAAGGAGTTCTTCCCAACAATTGTCGTTCTTCAGATATTCCGTCAGGTGAATAAAATTCTCAGCTTCCCCTTTTGTGTGCTTTTGACCATTTTGCATTCCATGGAAGAATTTTGACCTGCTAATTAGACTTTTTTTTACTGCCAATTGCTACATGTACATCTGACAAACAAATGAAGGGCCTTCTTTTTCAAGCTAAACATGCCATTTATTCCGGAAGCAAATACATAGTCACTAAAATTTTCTACTTTAGGTTCAACTTGGAATCTACCTGCACTCCCCCAGACAAACGGCACCCAAGTACTAAATGCCCATTGACTTTCTATCCCTTCTAGAGGAGATTTCCTAGTTTCCGTGCTTCTAAATATTTGTATTTACATCTGAATTGGCATGGAATTGAACTATATAAACTGATAGTGGAAGATTTAACTGAAACATCTCAGAGCTTCATCAGTGAGCTGTAAATCAGGAGGAGAAGTTTACTTCAGAACCAAGTTTGGCAAACAAACAATTAAAAAACCACTCACATTTCTGTACTTGCAAACAAGCATACTTTCTGTCAAGTATTTTATTTAACATGGTCTTGAATGAAAATTCCCTCAAGCCAAAATGTAGTGTTGGTAAGGTATATGCTGTGGTTTTTGTTTTCTTTAAAAGGTAAGCAATTGATCTTATGCTAATTACTCAATTTTGAATGATTAATTTGAAGAGATCAGCCTAAAAGATCAGGAGCCATTTTAGATGGGGTAGTTTTCAACAACTCCATTATCCTATACTGGAGAAATCTGGTTAGATTGCAGGCCATCCAGGGAATTTCTTTTAATGTTTCAATTAGAAGAAAGATTCTGTTTGTCATGCAGACCAGTCTGAGTTATGGAATGACAGAAAGTTAATAAGAATTGGTTTAGAGGTCATCATTGTCTTGTCATTATTTGATGCATGAAATTTTGGGGGTGGCTGCATTATTTTCTTCTCAACTTAGCATTCTTTAACTTCTACAACAACGGCTGTTTTGTTTCTTTTCCTTCTATATTAATGACCATTGTGCTTGTATCCTGGTCACTTTTTTTAACACACATGAGGTATTACAACTCCACTAGTTCTTGCGATCCCTCTAGGCATGTAGGTATTAATTTTCTGTTGGAAAAATGGCATCTCTATTCTGATTCCGTGGAGGAGAAATTGATTGCATCGTTTGTTGTTATGTTCTGAACTGTGGAACTTGTTAATTATATGGTAAATAAAAACAGTTATTTATTACATAATATTATTAAGCTAGTTCATGCATGGAAGCTTTATCCTTATTAAGGCATATCTTTTACAGCTTTGTGCAGGACTAAAGCACATGCACTGTTTTGATCCTCCGTATGCTCATAATGAAGTAAAACCTGGTAATATCCTCATAACGCACGAGAAAGGGAAGCCTCCTCTTGCAATTTTAATGGACTTTGGTAGTGCTACTCCTGCAAGGAAGCAGATCTGTTCTCATTCTGAAGCCTTAAAGCTACAGGTAATCACTTCTTATATGGTCTTTGTTTTCATGCAACCATGCTGATGCTATTATGGCTTTTACTTTGACAACTGCATCATACTTATTAGTGATGGTGGACTACATCTATGTAGGATATCTTTTAATCAGGTAAATGTGAGACTATAATCTGAACATGTATATACTTATGTAATTTTATTGTATCCATAAGTCTGCCAATTCTGGTTGATGTATCAATTTTTGGTCGGAGTTATTACCTTTGTGGAAAGAAAAGAGTGTTGAGGACTTCTACCCGATATCTATGTGTTTTTTTTGGATAAAGTCCATTGGCAGATGTTCATGGGATTCAAACTTCTGAACTCCTAGATGACCATCCGAAGGCTTTAACACATGACCAAGTGGTTGCAAACAATATCTTTTCATTTTAGACTGCAGTTTCTCATTTTCCCAAGCTGCATAGTGCATCCTATTGTCTTTTTCTTTTAATCAGCTTCTGATGGCTTCTTTGCTCTTTGTTGTTTGTTTTGCTGCCTGCTTTTTCATAGTTTTTGCTGTCATTATGCTTCTGCGATATTTTGGGTATCTTGTTAGTTTGTTATTTCCAAAACTTTCTTAAATCAAAAGAAAATGTGTCTCATCAAAATATTTGTCAAATATTGTTTCTGCAGGAATGGGCAGCTAAAAATTGTTCAGCTCCTTTTCGAGCTCCAGAGTTGTGGAATTGCTCAAGCCATGCTGTTATTGATGAACGGACAGATATTTGGTCATTAGGGTGCACTTTGTATTCGATAATGTGAGTATTTCCTAATTATTGTCAAGCATGCCCTTGTTGCTCTTGTCCTCGTTGTCAAATTAAATACATGATAATTCTCTTTCTTACTTTTAAATATCAGATACATATTCAAGGTTTACAATTGTAGAATAGAATCTTCTATTTTAAGTGGTGACCTTGGATTCTGCCTTGGTTTTTCCTGATTGATAAGTTGCTAGGGAAGTTGTAGTTCGGTCTGTATCTTTTGAAATAGTTAGGGTTTTTTTAGTGGTATTTCCTGTATCAAAGTTGAGCTACCAGTCTGTCCATCTAGACATTTTCCAGATTGACCAAATCCAAGATTAACTCTTAGGTTTGTTTTAGGCGAGGTTAGCTTGCTCACCCACTGCCAGTTAGCTATTTTAAGCAAGGTTTTGCACCACATTTGTTGAGTATTGATGTCAGTTGATTGTGAGTTTCTAATTTTAGAAGGTAGCAAATGGGTCCCCAAAATCATTACCACGACCATGACTCTATATTGTTTACTAAATGGCTTTATTTCATATCATAAGGCAAAAACTTTAGTTTGATGACATGACAATAACGATGCAATGACAGAGAATCATTTACCCCCTGCTTATAATTGCTTTAACCCACGTTCTTAAGAATTGGTATGTGAAATCTCCAATAAAAGAAACTGGCGCCATTCATTATGATTTATGTATCTTGATCTCAAAGAATATCTACCAGACATGTTAGAGAACTTTGAACTCAGAAATTTTATAGCTTGTTTTATATTCCAGGTACGGCGTCTCACCATTTGAATATGAACCCTATGAAACAGAAGATAGCTTGAAGCTGGTGATTGCTAATGCACAAATCAAATGGGCTTCTGGGCCTGATCCTGCTTATCCAGAATCTCTTCGTCAGTTTGTAACGTGGATGCTCCAGCCGCAACCTTATCTCCGCCCGCACATAGATGACGTAATTATCCATGTTGACAAGATCATATCAAAATTCTCATCATAGAAAGGAGCTGCTGGATATGGCCTTTCACGCATTACTTTTTTCCATCAAATTGCCAAATCATGAAAATTTCCTTGGCTGTTGAATCAGACTCAATTCTCCTGTTGAACTGTACCATTCTTTTATAGGGACGGATATCACAAGAATTACATACAAGTGTATACTTTAATCGAGTTTCTCTATGTTTCACAGCGTTATTATTTGTTATATGCCCTATTTATACGAAATCAGATCTCAGCACTGACTCTGCAGCAAACAAGACATTGAGATAACCACTAGTTGCCATGGAAAACAAAATTACTGCAGGAAGTCTATCTGGGTAACCATTATTTCTCAGGCTATCCATGTATATCGTCTAAAGTCTGCTTGCGTGAACCTGACTCACATCCGTTAAATGACGTCCAAGTGATTTTGAGGAAGCCATGCCATTTCAGGTCTTCAC